>VDFB02373782.1:174785-202831 GCA_007258455.2 Sequoia sempervirens
ACTTAAGGGGTCAATGATCAATTGAGCAGGTCAACCAAAATTTATAATATTTATATACTTTAAGATAAAACCCTACTCACCTATGAGGACAAGGGTTTTCAAAGGCTAACTAGACCCATGAAGATGAAAATCCCTCAATATTTTAGAAGCTCTAACATGGCCAACAAACAAGCAAAGGATTATAAGACCTTTACTCCTACTCTTTAGGCTCAGTGGGACCTAGGAAAGTGTTCCTTATTATGCTCAAGTGATGTTTGTCTAATTGAGAACATATTCATATACAAATTGATTCCTATTAAGTGCAAATAAACACAATTCATTGAAGATTTGGAAGACCTTTGAGTAAATTATTATCTATTTTCTAGGAATAGGTGGTACTTCACACTCGTACTTCATAATTGAAATATTTTAATGAATTTTGTTCTCATTTTAAATCCATATCTAGGTGTATCACTAGTTCATCTAATTACAATATTTCCTAACAAATAAACCAGTGCTTCATCAATTGGGAGACTAGAGTCAAATATGCAACACCTAGTAATATATTAGCCATTTTCATTTAGATATTGATGGGATATTACCATACTACTTTGTAGTACTCAACTCACTGCATCTAGAACACTACTTCTTACCAAATCTTGCACTCTTCACTCACAGACTAGTGACTTTATTTAAGCATTTAACCAAATCTTTGAATTGAAGCAAAAGAAAAAATTCACACATCTAATTAAAACAACTAGAGATGAATAAAAAGATCATTGCTAATTTTCATTTATAATTTGCAAGAGAATTGCATAGGAGAGTCATGCTTGAGAATTAAGATTTTTTGCTATATATGTGACTTCTATAAAACTAATTTAAGACTATTACATACATGACCCATACCCAAGACAATTTACTATTCTATTCGTTAATATTTTCTATAGTATGCTCATTCCTGAACTTAGCTTCTACCAAGACAATTACGGGACTCAAAAAATTGAACCTTCGCAATGAGCCATGAAATCCCTTTTATAGATCAAGGGAGCAACAAGCATCCAAATCAATTGAAACTACATTTCACATGCATTTCATTTCAAAAAAAAAATCAACTACATTTTAGATATTCCCCAAACGGTTTCCTATAATCATTTGCCAAATAGGGGAAACAAAAATTTATACTATTAGCCCAAAAAGAACCATTCAATGCTACAAAAATTACCGTTAGTTGTTAACAAGCCTTTACATTCCACACCCATGTCAAGTCAAAAATATTTTTGTCATGTCATCAAAAAACCACCTAGGTTAACACAACAAACACAAAACTCCACCAAAGCACCGTTATCACCAAACAACCAAAACTAGAAACCAAACACCAGATACACTCTCAATCAACTAGAATGAGCATTAGAACCAGAGTACACACACCCACTTCATGTCCTCACAGAAGCTCGAGAAGCCACCACTTCTTCTTCATCAGTGACCTTGCTAGTAGTAGAGTAAGTATGCCCACTTGGCGTCTTCACTGAAATTGGGGCAACCACTACCACCTCATCATCCAAATTTGGCACTTTAGTCATAGCCATAAGATACTGGTGATAACCAAAATCCATCTCAGTTTCACTATCTGAGGGGCTATCTAAAATCTCAATAAGATAATTATGCCATCCTAAAGTACCTCAACCATACCTGATCTTTCTCCTCTTTTCCCCTACAAACTTTATAGGTTCCTTCTCCTTAACCTCTATCATTTCTCTAGTCACAACTCAGTTCCTTAACTGGTAGTTGCTCCTCACAACAACCTGCATAGACTTATTGCCATGAGCCTCTTTCTTACCCTCTTGCTTAGGAGTTGAAGCAACTTTGGGCATGCTCTGCTCACCCTCTAAAACATTACAATGTGATTCCTGCAAGTTGAGCCTTGGATAAATCCACATTGGGGAAGCAAAAACAACTTAATTGCTCATTTTCACTGAGGACAAGACTTCACAAATGAAAAACACTCTTCTCACAGACTTAGAGAATTTTAGCTCTTGATTGCAATGGTGAAAATGAAAGCCATCAATCCAAATTTATCGAGTAATTTGAACATGTTGATCATCAATGCTCAATGAAAGCCACACAAGTGAGTAGAGGATCAACTGTTGGCTTCTACATCACAACCTTTAATCTCCCAAGTGAGGTGCATGAAAATATATGTACTAACCTTAATGATTATAGGGTTAATGATTATAGGGGAGTAATCATTCACGCGCATCAAGATCAAACTTGATTAATCCTGCAAATGCCTCCTTCCATTACTGCCCACTCGCATGGAGAAAAATGACTATTATCCTCACATTTCTAGTTTTAAATGTTGGCCATTGATTTCTTGATGAAGTGATGTATCATGCGACTTAGATTGAGTCAATTATTTCTTAATCCCATTCACTATTGTTTTTCAATTCCTAGTCAATGGTATTCATCCAACTAGGCACCAACACACCAATTTGTGAGCTCCACCGTTCATTTCCAAGTGAAGGGAAAGCTCAATGTGTCATAAGCCTACTAACCCCATGAGTTTAAAAAAAGCCTCATTTAGATCATATGGGGTGAGTGGGGGACGACTGATATTTAATCTCACTATTGCATCTCCTCCATTAGATCAAAACCTTGAAGCACTGGGTTCACCATCAAAGACCAAGCCCCACATCTATAGAGGAACACGTGTTGAAAGCCCGCTGACCCCATAACTTCAAATTAATTATTGTTTAAGTCCCACGAGATTGGTGGTAAATCACCCGGATCAAATCTTGAGATCGGATGATCATTAACTCTGCACATGAAAATAACATTAGTCTTAAAAATGGGGCCATGACTAGGCTGATGAGACTCGACCCTCAATATTAAAGAATTAGGACTTAAGCATTTTGATATAAAATACTTTGGTTTGACTTTAGGATAATTTAAATCGATAGAAAGCACGAGGTGACCGACAGACCTAGACGAAGGGGCCAGGGATAATATGCCATGAATGGCTTAAGTGGTGACTTAAGTGAGTAGCAACTGACTATAGCAAGTCAATGTAGAATTAAAATGCCTAAGGGTTTATTATAAAAAATTATAAGGTGAGGGTTTCTAGACCACACCCCTAATCCATCCTTGGACACAAATGCTCACAATCATGATCAAAACTAGTTTTTGCTCAAAATTTTGTAAAAAATTTGGAAGCTCTATCACTCCCCCCATTATCTGTGTGTATTTTCTTGATAGAAAGACCATACTTCTCCAAAAATTCCTTAAGTATCCTAAAAGAACCAAAGGTATCACTCTTGTACTTAAGAAATTACACCCATGTATGTTTGGAGAAGTCATCAATAAATATGAGCGCATTTTTGGCCCTTGAAAAAGGAGTTGGAAATGCCATGAGGTTACTATGAACCAACTATAGGGGTGCCTTAACATGTGTGGCTCTACCTATAGGAAAATAATCCCTATGATTCTTACTAAGGAAACAACCTCAACAAACACCATCTATGCAAGAAATATGAGGTAGTCCTATCACTAGTGCTTGTGTACTCATCTATTGAAGACACCTGTAACTGGCATGGTCAAAAAACTCATGCCAAAGCTTACTCATTGAATTTTCATGTTCTATGAGAGATGAATTGGAACTACCTAAGCTCTCAAATTCATCAAATCTATATAGATGAGATAAATAATCAACACTCCTAGTAGCCACAACAATATCAAGATCATGGAGGTCTCGAATAACCACACCATGCAATGAAAACTCAACTATCCTACTAGTGCTAGAATGAAAAATCAGATAAATTGAGAGAAGGTTGGTTGAAATGTTAGGAGCAATGAGTACATCCTGAAGGAAACCACCTTCTAACTAAATAAAACCTAAACCCAAAATTGAAATTTGAGTAGAGTAACTCACTGCAATCTATGAAGTGCCACAATGTGAAAGAGTGGTAACAAAATCTTGGGTATGTGTCATGTTGTGAGAAGCACCAAAATCAAGTATCCAAGTATATGCTAAAGGTAAGGCCCATGAATAAAGAGCATGATATTTCCCTTTATGTGTGGAAGAAGATTGAGGAGTTGAAATATTATGTTCTTGCATGGCTTCTTCGTCTTAGAGGAAGACTCATCAGACTTAGAAAATTTATAAAGCTTAGGAGAAGAATGTGGTTTTTGATCTAACTTCGAGGGTGGCTTAGAGGTTTCCCTTTATATATTTGGGCCAACAATGCATGATTTTTGAAACCTGTAAGTGTATCCAATTGAACCAACTTTTCCTATTCTTGTGTCAAATCCTCGTAGAAAACCTCAAATGTAGGCATGGTAAAAGAATTTTGTAAAGCATCCATGGCAGAGTAAAACATTGAAGAGAAGACCTAAAATGGTCCTCGAAGCTTAGACAATATCAAGAAAATGTACTCCTTTTAATTTTGGGTCTTCCCACAACCTTACAAAAGTGATTTGAAGGAATTAAATTTCTACAATAATTCCTCAATGGAAGAGAATGCATCAGGTAGAAGTGATTTCAAATCTGCCTCAATCTGTAAAGCTCAAAACTCATTGATGGTACCAAAAAGATCACTGAATTTCACCCACATCTCCCTAGGAGTGGTGCAAGACTCAATATGAAATAAAAGACTATCTAAAACAAGCAATGAAATTAGTCCTATAGCCTCACCTATCTTATTCCTATGTTGGAATATCTCAAATTGATGTGTCAATTATGGTTGTACTTCATCCAAGGTGGACCATAAAACCTTAGACATGAGCAATTTGGTCATCTGAGCATTCTAGACATGATAGTTGTGTGGTGTGAGTCGTTCAATTGAAGAGTTTTTTTCCATGGTTCTTTGAGGTTTTAAAATAATGTTTGGGAGGTGTTTATTATTTTTTGATGTGTATAGATATAAAATGCAATAAAAATACCCCCCACAACAAGAAAAACTAAACCTCAATACTACTTTGAAAGTAGAAAAATCTTCAAGAATGAAAAATCAATTCAAACAAATCTTTGATTACTTGGTGATTTTTTTTTGGAAAAAGGACTATAAATATGTGTAGAGTACTAAATCACCTTTCCAACACCTATTCATTTGCAAAAAACAAAGTATTTATGCTAAATTTATGACCTTGAAAGCACAAAAAAGAAGAGTTGACTTCAACGGCCTATAAAGATTTCTAGGGTAGAGTCAGGAAAAATGAACTATAGATCTAGATTAGGCTTGGAACTAGCTTTCTAATGATATAATTTTTTTGAAAAAAGACACACAAAGCCCAAGATACACCTGATTTTTTAAAACTTGCCTAATTCTTCCTTGAGGGAGTACAAAGGGATAAAAAATTTTAGCCTTGGTCCTATGAAGGACCAGGGGTTTGATGTTGGGAACTTATGGCAATGCACTCAATCACTATATGATTGGAATATGGAATTTTAAAGCCATTGAGGCTGAAAGTTGGTGAACGATGAGTTTTTATGGGGCTTGCTACTTTTACGGGGGCCCTATGTATGGGTAGTGAGTGCAAGCAACACTATTACTAGGGATCCACTCCGTGGGAAGAGATCTTTGTAAATAGCACATGTGCTATGAATAAAATGTGTTATATATATATATATATATATATATTGGCAATTTTTTTTGCCTCCTGGATCCCTATGGCCCAAAAAGTTAAATCTTATGTCAAAATTCATTTCTTTGGCCTCTTGATTGCAACTGTGAGGTCAGATTTTCTCTAGGATGCACCAAAAAAGTGCTCAAGGTTGGATCCCTAAAATTTTGAATAGGAAGTTTTAGATCTAGAGCTCTAATACCATGTTGAAGTTGCAAAATTAACCTCACATTGACTATAAATCAGCTATAAGCAATTTCCTATCACAAGATAGAAGATCAAAAGAAAAATAAGTGCTCAACAACTCGATAATTTTATTGATGCAAAAACCTTCAATAAATAATTACAATGATAAATCAATCCTTATGAAAAGGAGATAGAAACCCTAGATCTAAACCCTAGGAGGATCAAATTATCATGTGACAAGTGTCACAATCACATGCAATGAAACAACATAAGATAATTAAATAATTAAAAATACAATTCCTAAGTTTAGCTTAAGTGAAAAAAGCAAAGGGGACCTAATTAATTAATCAAAATGAATGAATTGATTAAGAAATTAACCCATTACTCTAACATATTCTCCCTATTCACCAACCTCTACATGTTCATTTTTAAACACTTATATGTATATATATATTGCATCAAATTATACCTAACTTTTTTTATCACAATTATCTTTACTTTGATTTTATTGTTCATTATTATAACTTTTGATTTCTCCATAATTTGAATCCATACAAAATGAAAGGAAGCTAGATACAACTACACAAATTCTTACTTAATCTTGAAATGAAAAAATACTAAATAGATTTGGTCTAATAATTTAAAATTTATATTTACACAAGAATATATACACAACATTATAGAACATAAGCAAATATACATGACATTATAAATACCCTCAAAAAATGTTTTAGAAGAAAACTTAGCATTAAAGGATCACTTAATGTATTATCCCAATATCCATATCCATGGGTGCAATATATTCATAGAGCATCCATTCATTTAATCCCATCACCAAACTACATCTATAAAAAAATAGCAACATAAAACCCTACAGATACAAGTTTATATAATCTCCATCCCAAGCATCCATTATATATACCAACTCCAAAATTGGAAACAACAAAATTTTCCAAAGCCAAGTGCTAATAGTATGGGTGAAAAGTGGCACCCAAATCACAAACTCAAATTCCAAATCAAGTATCATTATGGGTCTATATTCCCAACATGTAATGTGATTCTCTCATTAGGTACACCACCAAATAAGGGCACTCCATTTTTTACCCATTCCTTTTTTAGAAAGATGCTCTATGACATGTCAATTTTACAAATCATAAGTAGTTCTTGAAAGTCACCTATAATTTTTCTAGTCCACTTTTTAACTATTTCTTATAATCTCTTACATGTGTCATAGAATCTATTACATATATTAAAATGTAATATATGCTTTTACATATCTTATATTGCATTGTATTACAACTGAAACATGGCATAAAATGCCACCTCAAATAAGAAACATTTTTCATGTGAGCTCATAACAAATACAACAATAATAAAATTAAGGTGTATGAAACCTAATCCCAACATTCCCCCACTTATCATATTCCTTGTGTTTATGCATGTATTTGACACCTCTTAGATGAAAAATCCAATGACCTTCATATCTCTTTAAAGAGAACTAAATTCTAAAATATAACTTAACCACCCTGAGACTTTATTTTTTAGAAATTGATGTGTTGATACCTCAATTATTCATTATGAAACTAATGACAAAAATGGGCTTACATACTATAATCTAGAAATGAGGGTTATATTTGAAAGATAACATGATTTGCATGTTCAAACCCTAAATGAGTGTTTGATGATCTAAAATCTAATTATATATAGTTTTTTTTTTTTTTTTAAGCATTTGATATTCTATTTTAATGATGTTTTTATGAAATTAAATTTTGATTATAAAAGAAATAGAAAATAAAGGATTAGGAGGAAGTACTTTTAAGAGATATTGAATTTAAAATTTCATTAGAATTACTAGATGAATAAGTAGACACATTCATAATTAACTACTCTTTATTTAACTAGATATTATTATAGCATCATAATGGAAGTGCAAGGCTTAATGGATTTTTAATTAAAAAATAATCATCAAATACCCATAAATGTCACAATTCAAAGATGCATTTCATAACAAGAAAATATAAATTTTAGATTATCACACATCATAACTTACAATAAAAAAAACCTAAAATAGATATCCATCATATACCCATTCATTATAACTCATAACAATATTTCACTACTATAGAGAAAAACCATGAAGGAGATTTTAAACAATAGAACTTATTACAAAATCCTGTCAATATCAACAATTTCTCCCTCCCATAAAAAAGTATAATCAATGACCCTTTTATAGATGAAGACACCCACAATTGGTTACAATCCAATAATTAATAATCATACATCACTAATGGTTAATATTTTTCAAAATAAAATATGGTGCTAGCCTCAAAATACCCACTATACAATTATCAATTTTTTTTATTTGATAGTCAAGATATCATATACTTTAGAGTACACTTGAAAGCTAAGTTTGGAAGTGAGATTGGAAGTGAAGTTCGTATATGGATCCTAGATCATCATCAAATTTTTCATTTGATTCACTCAACCTCCTCCTTATTGATTTTTATAATAATATCTTGGTCTTTTTTCACATCTCTTTGCTTGTATTTCGTGTATGTATTCAAAACTTTATTGCTGATATCCCTATCAACTTCTTGTATGAACTTGCACCTAAAATAGAAAGTTTAAAATAAATGTAGAGCCCATGCATATTTTATCATTCACTTCTAAAAATCCTTCTCATATGCCTTGAATTTTTTTTATCTTTGTCATCATGTTCATTGTATTCAAATCAAAAGTGTGTGCTTATTGATCCAACTTAGTGAAGATAATATTTCTTAAACTATTTTACATTATTTTCATATCTTTTGGATTTAAGGATAGGCATATGATTTCTTCAAGTAATTTTATACCTTCAAACTTCATGTTTATTACTTTACTTTGTCAATTCCTCTAGAAATTTCTTGATCAAGTGCTCTCTTAACTTTATTATTTATTTCCATCTTCTTATATGAAAAATAATTTGAGGGTCTAGGATGTTTTCTTTTATCAGTACTTGATCCTTTATTTTTGTATTGCCAACAAACTTGGGAGGTATTTCTCATTCTACTCATGTTCTTTAAAAAAACTTCTTAATTTTTCAATCATTCTAAAATATTTTGACATCATCCCAAGAGTTAAAGGCTCACTACATTATTTTCACACCTTGTTCATCAAGTTGATTAATCCATTCCTCAATTACTTTAGATAATATTTTCATCTTGTTCAAGGATGATTTTTGTTTTTGGGAGATAAGGACATGACTAGAGAGGGTATAATAAACTAATTGTAATGGAGTAATGAGTTTTTGATGTATGCTTATAGTTCAATAGTTTATCTTTTTATATTTTACTTAGTTTTGCATCCTTGTTACTACAAAAAAACCTAAAGATATTATCTTGTCAATCTCTTGATCTCTCGTAAGATGAACTAGACTAATCATTATGATTTGATAATATTAAGGTCATGGTTCCCTATCATATTTTTCTACTGTTAGCGTAACAATTTTAAAAATTATAAATTGATGTATCCATAACAATGAAAGATAAAACTAGCATTTTTATTTTTCTTCAAGGTATCTATTTTACCTAGTATGTTATATAATTCAATTATAATAGTACTTAACTATGGTCATATTCTTTGAGTCTTGATATTCAACCAAATAGATATTGAAGATGAGCATAAACTATTTGTTGCTCCTACTACACTTGTTTCAAATATTACTTTGGTTAGCATGCATAATTAAGTCTTACTAAGCTCACGTGTGTGCAATTGATTTATTTCCGCTATAGTAAACCTAGAAATATCAACAGTTTGCATTAACCTACATAAAATGACAATTCCTTTTAAGCCAACCAAGGATAGAGTCTTGTTGCCAATCAGGCATCCATAGCCTCGACAAGGTTATCTCTATAATTCCCCCCAAGCATAGCTCTACTGTCGGTCAAGCGTCCATAGCCCGGTAGAGTTATTTGGATAGCCTAAAGAGTTGATATCACTTCTCTTTTTTTTAGATATATCAATGATAGCTCATTTTTTACTTTTGATATTACAATAATAGCTCATTTATCAACTTGCAAGCATTGAAGCATCGCTATTAGGTTGAGAATTACAATGGTAGCAAAGGTAGTCTTTTTATTTTTTCAATTAATGCAAAGAACTGCTATCCCAAATTTCAGTAGAATGATTTAAATATGTTCTTTTGTAGCTCAACATCAACTGAGTAATTCATGCTAACTAGAGTACATAAAATTGAACAATTCTCAAACAATTTATAAATGGAGAACTAATTCCGGTCAGAATAGAGATTAAAGTTTTGGAGTTGATGTCTATTGACTTGTAAACCTTTAAAATTTCTAATCGATGTAAATTCCAACAACACAACACCCTAAAAAAAGAAAAAAGAAAAAAGAAAAAAACAAAGCAAACAAAAGCAACACCAAAAAAAAAATATTTACAAAAAAAACTATTTACTCATGACTGAAAATAATGCTTTAGAAACTACCCATTCACAGGTAATGGGATATCTTCACCAATCAAGGACTTCAATCTATAAGTGTTATCACCAAAAATTTCAGAAATTTGGTATGGACCTATCCATGATCTATTAAACTTACCATGTTCATTTTTACGTTCATGGGCTTTATTCAAATATAGGACCAAATCAAATATTTTGAAATTCTTTAACTTGGCATGTTTATCAAACCATCTTTTCACTATGGATTGATGTTTAGCAAAATGATCTATGGCTTGTGTTCGTTTCTCATCTAAATGCATCAATTGCAACAATTGAGCTTTAGTTTGATCATCTAATCCAATATATTCTTGTGCAAACTACTAGGTAGGGATTTTTAAATTTATTGGGAGTATAGGATCTACCCCATAAACCAAATGATAAGGATAATTACCTAATGCAACTTTCATTCTAGTACAATATACCCATAGGGCGAACCTTAACAAAGAATCCCATTCCCTAGGGTTCTTTTCAATCAATTTTTTAATTATATCCAACAAATTCTTATTTGATGATTCAGCTAATCAATTTCCATATGGATAATAATTAGACAAAAAATTTAATGTTATGCCATATTCAAATGCCCAATTAGAAAACTTTAATGAAGCAAAGGCAGGATCATTATCACATACCAATGCATACAGCATTCCAAACCTAGTGATAATATTTTCTTCCAAAAATTTGATGACTACGTCAGTAGTGCATTGTTTGTTGGGTCACGCCTCTGTCCATTGAGTACAGTAATCTGTAGCAGTAAATATGAATCTATGTTCAGCTAAGGATGGAGGATTGAATCTTCCATTATCTGATGCTATCTAACATGTATGACAATTTTTAACATGTTCGTAAGTATCTTTAAAAATCTTGGGCCAGTAGTAGCCTACTCTTAAAATAAGGTGTGTAGTAGCCAAAGGTGCTCCATGAGTTGTTCCAAATCTGTTATGTAGTTTCTACAACACTTTATCAGCTTATGTTCAATTCAAGCATCTTAAATAGATTCCTTCATGATTTCTTTTAAATAGAACCCCTCCCTTAATCATATAACTCTATGATTTCATCTTGAGGGCTCTTCTTTGATTTCTTTGCATATGATCAAGATAATTATGGCTGACCAAATAATTCCAAATGTCTGAATACCAGTCTTCTTGGTCCTTTTCTTCCAACATGTATTGCTTACTCAAAATTTGGGGATCTATTTCTGCAATAGATTTAACCAAAGTTTGTCCTCGGACCAACCTCATAGGTATGATATATAAATCATATTCTTGTAATATAGTAACCCATTTAGCTCTCTTTTCTTTGAGCTCACTCTGTGTCAACAACATCTTGACAGTGGAATCTAGGACAATAGCCTTAACTATACTCCTAAGGATGTAATGTCTAAACTTGTGTACAGCTTTGACCAAATCAGAGGCTTGTTTTTCAACATCTGTATATCTCGATTCTGCTTCCTTGAATGGAGCGCTCATAAAAGTAATTGGTTTTTCTTCTTTATTTTTTCCTTTTTGTGTTAATACTGCAACAGCACAGGTATGACCAGAAGTGAATGAGTAAATATAAAAAGGTTTAGTATAATCTGGACTTACCAGTACTAGTGCTTCTGTTATTGTAGTCTTTATAGTATCGAAGGTGATCTTAGCTTCATTTGTCCAATCTATTTTGGCATCTTTCTTTAACATACCGTTGAGTAGCTTCACTATTTTGGCAAATCCTGTAATAAATTTTTGAACAAAGTTGATCTTACCAAAATATGATTTCAATTATTTTCTACTTCCTGGGGGCTGTAATTTGAGTAGTGTGTTCACTCTGTCTGGGTCGATTGAAATGCCATGTTCAGAAATGATATGTCCCAACAACTTTCCTTCAGTCACCCCAAAAATACATTTTTTAGGATTTAGGGAAACTTTGTAAGTTTCACACTCTTGTAATATCGCTCTGAGATCTCGGACATGATCTCTTCTATCTTTGGAAAATACTATAAGGTCATCCATGTAAATGATTATGCATTTTCCTATCAATTCTTGAAATGCATAGTCCATTGCTCTTTGGAATGTGGCCTCAGCATTTATTAATCCAAACGGCATCCTTCTGTAAGAAAAAGTTCCCCACTTAGTGGTGAAAGTTGTTTTCATCCGATCCTCCTTTGCTACCATTACTTGATTGTATCTCGAAAATCCATCTAGAAAAAGGACATCATTTGCGAACCGTTAACTATCTGTAACACTTCTTTGAGTGAAGGTAGTGGATAATTGTCTTTTTCAAATGCTCTGTTGAGATTCTGAAAATATACACACAATCGGATGTCTCCATTCTTTTTCCTAACAGGGACTAAATTCACCACCCAAGTAGAATGGCTGATTGGAAAAATTATCTTGGCTGACAACAGTTTTTGAACTTCTTTTTGAATTAAAGGCTCTAAAAGTGCATTCACTGGGCATTGTTTCTGTCGAAAAGGTTCCGCATCAAGCTCCAATGGTATAGTATGTGTGATGATAGAAGTGTCATATGTCTTCAAATCTTCATATGTTCATGCTATGACTTTTCAATAATCTTTAAGTGCCTAAGCAATATTTCTTTTCTCTTCTTCAGTACAAACCTTCCTTATAAGTACATACTTAGGATCTTCTTTAGTATTCAAATTATATAATTCAGATAATCCTCCTTCACTTTGAGGTAAATCTTTTTGTCTGATTATCTAATTAGTATCGAATAATCATTCTAACTCAATTATTCCTTTTAGAATGTTATTATCTTTGACTTGAGTCAATTCTTCATCTTGAATTCACCATCAGGGCGATCTATTTCTTCAATAATTTGTGCTTCAAAAATACCAAAATTAGAAATGAATTCCAATATGTTCCTGTCATCTTCGAACACTTTTAGGTTGGTAACATTATCATGAACTGAAGTTAATTGTACTAATTCAACTGTAAATATTTTCAAATCTTAAGTTTCTAAAGGTTCCAAAGTACTAGCAGCAGTCGCCAGAGTATCGGCTCTCTGATTAAATCTTCTTGGGATGTGAGTAATATTAAATGCATCAAACTCTTCGATCAAATCCCACACTCTATGTCGGTAATTAGATAACCTTTTGTAATGGAAAATATATTGCTTTTGGACTTGTTTAACTACCAATTTTGAATCACCAAACACCTTGAGGATTCTAACCTTTTTCTTGATTGCCAGGATCAAGCCATGTATAAGATCTTCATATTTTGTCGCATTGTTAGTACATTGAAATTGCAATCAATATGCAGCAAGAAAGGACTTACCTTGCGGGTTGATAAGTTCCACTCCAATTCCAATTCCTTGTTTCAATTTTGATCCATCAAATTTAAGAATCCAAGCTTGATCATCTATAATCAATATTTTACCATTCTTCGATGTCATTGTATAAATATTTTCATTCTGTATATTTTGATCTTCATGAACTTATGTGCTTCAAGTTCAATCCTTGTGACATTGTCATGTCCTAGACAAAATCAGCTCTCAATTCTGTGGATTATCTCCAAACACATCATATAGTTCTCTAAATGTGCAACATTTTGCAATCAGCATTAGTCCTGCAATAACAAACTTTTTAGTGAAATTTTATTTTTATCATTCTCTTGAGCTTTTGCAATAATACTATTTTGAAATTTATCATAAAGATCATTCTCCTCCTCAGAGGAGTCGCAATCTGATTCAATTAGAACATATGTTCCAGGAATTAACTCATTAGATTTTTGAACATCACAAGTGAAAAATTCTTCAATTTTAACTCCTGAATTGTGTAATTTATAAACTCCTGGTTCTACATCGATATATAGAACTTCATTTTTCTGATTATAATTTGTGATCATGTATTTCATACGGGGTTCTCTTTCAATCTTGATTTGATTAAGCACTCCTTTCCATGGTAACCACATGTGTGAGAAGTCAGTGGGCATGTATCCATTTAATATTTTAGACCATTCTCTACTCAAGAGCATACCATGTAGGTATTCTGTAGTACCCCTCCATTTATGCTTATGTTTTCTGTTTGCATGTTTTCACACTGTTCGACTTTGGTACTTTGGTTTGGATATTTTGATCGCTGATTTTGAGTGACAGTGGATTTACTTTGTGACATGATGATACATTGTATGGTGATAATTGATTTCTGACATGCTTTGATTTAGCATAGATGTTTTCCTTCAGATGTTATTACTATGTATATGTTTATGATGGACTAACTATTAATTAATTTGTCAGTCTGATGTGACGTGTAGTGGTGTGGAGAATGGAATTGCGTCACTCGTTTGCGAGTGCCCTATGATGTCCATGATTTTCTCCGCATGGTGTGCCTGTACAATGGATTATATATATATATGCATGTTATTTGTTTGGTTGCGAGTTAAGGTACATGACACAGACTCCACAGTTTTCAGTCTGAGTGTGTCAAGACTCAACGGATATGTTGATTGGGAGGTAGTAACATGGTTCATCCTAGTCTAGTCTTAAACCCAGTCACAGTACATCGTCTGTTTTAGTTCGGAGTCATAGATGGTCTTGTTTGTCCCTGATTGGATCAATTGCTTGAAAGGAAAATTTTATCATTTTTATGATAGTTTATTATTCTTTAATATACTGTTTATTTAAATTAATTTTTAAATGTTAAAGAAATAAGTTTTGCATTTATTTAATTAATTAATTAGTTTGTTTGGCTAAATAATTTGATCATTAAGATTAAATTCATTTAATTAAATAAATAAATTGATTAAATTAAAATTGTTTTAAATGTGCGTGAATAGATTTAATTTTAAATTAATTGTTATTTGGGAAATGATATTTTTAATTGTTAAATAAATTTGCATTTTGAAAATTGTAAATTTTAAATAAATTAAAGGCATGCAAATCTTAAAATAGAGGAAAGAAAGAATTACCCGTAAGTGGTTGGAAGATATTTTCTTCTCGACATGTGTGCCAGTTAAATTTATTGTTTTTGGTTGAGGAATTTCTCAGAGGTTATCTGGGATTTGGGGAAACACAGAAGTTTATCTTTTTTCTTCACAGGAAATGAAAATATAGTCTGTTGTTAAAATTTCTTTGAAAGTGTTTTGTGATATCCCTTGGTATTATTGTATATTTGTGGAAGTTCTCTGGTTTGCATTTTGGGAATTGGTATTTGGGAAAGGTTTTGGAAGCTACAGGCAACAAAGGCTTTCATCACCAGACAGATTTTTGAAGCTAAGAAAACAAGTATTTTCCTTGTGTTTTAATTTGTTGTTTTTGAAAAAGAATGTCTGAGAAAAGAAAATTTCATTTGATTAAAATCCTTGTGTTTCTCGGGAAAATTGTTCACTGTATTCTTGTTTTGTAAGGATTTGTTGTTTTCAGAAAACTTCTGTAGCTTTCTCTTTGTAGAAATGTTTGAGTAAATTATTGTGAGAGAAATTATTGTTGAAAAGGAAATTGAATCCTCAGGGAATAAATTTAAAATTTGGTTGGAAATGTTGTGCGAGTTTTCTTTTGGAACCCTGTAGAAATTTTACAACTTCCCCAATTTCCCCATTGAAACCCTGTAGAAATTTCTTTATTTCTCTATTTGAAAACCTGTGAATTTGTATAAATATATATATATATATATATATATATATATATATATATATATATATATATATATATATATATATATATATATATATATATATAATTTATATATATACATATAATTATACATATATATTATTATATACAAATTGGATTGAGAAAGAAACTCTATATTTTATATGAAAATTTGTTTGAAATCGCCGTACCGACGAAATCAAGGGTTTCATATTTTTTTTGTAAATGTTTGAACATTGAAAAAACGCGAATCTCATACACGGATTTCATTAATATTTATTTTATTTGTTTTAAATTAAATATTACATGGTAGAGGGGGCCACGGGGCTACCCCACAGCCGCCCCCATATGGGGTGATGGCTGTGGAGGCAGCCGGTGCTACCCTCACAGGCAGCGCGCAACTATCACACAGCCGCCTCCCCATACGGGGAGGGTTGCACACACACAGTCGTGGGCTGTGTACCCTACGTATACAGCCATGGCTGTATAAAATACAACTGTATATTGATTAAAAAATGGAAATTTTGATTATACATTATTTCGAACATGAAATTCGATTTAGGGTTTTATATATTATTTAATAATACTTTTATTCATATATGTATATGTATATGTATATGTATATGTATATGTGTGTGTATATATATATATAAATATATATGTATTATTTATATTATTTAATAAATTCTTACATTCACATTTACTTTAGTAATGGAATAAAATTTTGTTGAGTATGAATATATGTTAGGGATGACATCAGTTAGATTTATAACAGAAAGGTTGAAAAAGGAAATTTGATAGATATTGATAAGTGAAGTTGTAAAAGTTTAAATTAGAATTAAATGATGTTATTTCCTTTATTGTTTGAGAAAAGAATTACAATTAAGTTGCTATAATTTCATGCTAATTCTTTTGAATGACTGGATTTAGTAAATCCGAATAGTAGACGTTTACTTTTCTTGATTTGCTTTAATCGTGTTTCTTATTGGGAAAATTGGGAAAGTCTTAGTTGTATAAGACTTCCAGTATGATATGTATAGTAAGGGAGTTGTTATTATTCAAATGCATTTCTTGAGTTGACTAGGGTAGTGCACGTGTTATAGTATGGTGTATTGACACCTGGATTTATGAATAAAGATTTAATGACCGTTGTGTGTCGTTTGTTATTATATGATTGAAATTTGTGCACCTTGTCTAGCCTAGTTAGAGAACTTAGAATTCCTTTGTTATGTTTAGGGGAGTGGCTCTGTGTGAGGGCTGACACATAAAGTGGTGTCAGGGTAACTTACAAAGAGTTAGTAAGTCAGTGATAATTAAACAACACAGTAGTTAGAATTAAAATCTTTAATAAGATGATTATGCCTCACTTATGGACTCTTGAGCTAGTACAGTCTTGAGTATAAGATGAGAAGGCCTAGAATGGAAAATCGATATCTTGTTACTTTAAAGGATATTCGATTTCCGCAATAGCTTGCAAATGGGGCCGGGTTTCGTAAGAGGTTACCAGGGTAACACAAGTTGGGGGCTAGAACCTAGGAAGAAACACTAGGGTAACCTTTGCAACGTTGTGATGACACTCCACCTAAAATAACAGTTTACCTTGTGTACTTAGCACATTTGATTGTCTTAAATCTGGAAGCAATGTAACCATCAGTTAGTTATGTACTTATGTCTAGGGTGAATAGGTTATGTCTAGGTAACCATATTACTATCTCCTAGCACAGGGGTGGACCTACGGGTACCACATGGTTGGGTGGAATGTGCACCTTACTTCGTTGGGTCCCCAATTTATGATCATGGCAACGAGAGCTTCATGGATGGAGAGCTCGCACTTGTATATTGATTTACTTTCTTTATTGCATTATTGTAAAGCTTGTATTGTGAAACATCCCTCAATTGTTTATGAGGTGAACATTGTAAAATGTAATTGTAACTATTATTGATCTACCTCATCAGATGAATGAGTATTGTAATGTTAAATTCAAATGCAATGTAAGAATCAAATTTGTACTTTATACTTTCATGAATGGTATTCAAATGATATGCAATGTTTATTTTTAAGTTTATGTTAATTAAATATGTGCAATGCTAAATACGAAGTCATCTATGGAATCTCAAGTAGTGTAATGTCGCGTAACTTAGTGAATGTATGCAACTAATTAAGTTAATATTAACACTTTTAAAAAAAAATTATTTCACTTTTATACACAATTGCAACATTCCTTAGGTTATAAGACGGGGCATTACATATTCGGTATCTCAACAACTTGAATGTCAATGTAATATTGGATTCTAGGGTCAAAAGCCAATTGCATGTGGATATTAGTCAACTCCTATCACATTTACCTTTGTCTTGTCAAGTTGAGTGACCTTCTTTAAAGAATTTGCAGGAGTTAAACCTAATTTTTGACATATGGATAATGGCATCACATTAGTAGAAGCTCGAGAGTCTACTAAGTAATTGTGAAGGTTCTTACCAAATATTCTCAAAGTGAGCAAAAATGGTGGGGGCTCTAGTTTTCCTTTATAAAATGCTACTTGTGCGTCAACTTTAGGAACATTGTTCTTGTCTTTTATTTTAGCTTGACTGTCTTTCATTTGAACATCCTTGGATTTGCTCTCTTTAGGAAAATCTTCTAGAGTATTTAAGAAAGCTTTCTTAATCATAGGAGTTTTAAGTAGTTCTGACAAAGAAAGGCCAATCTTTACTTTCTTGATTTCTTCCGCTAAGTAATTAGTCAAATTATTTTGTTCAATAGGATCAATCTTTTCACCTTTTGAAACATTTAATGAATTGTACTAAGAAGTCACCTTAGGTGATGTCATGACCCCTATTTCTATCGTTAGTATTTTTATAATGTTAAATTAAATTAATTGATGATGAAATAAAAGTACAAAGAAAAAAAAAGAATTCATTATAATTTAAGATTTTATCTTTCAAATAAATGATAATGCGATGTAATTTAAAATAATTATTTTATAATTGTAATTAAAAGTTACCTCTTTGTTAACTATTTTGAATAAATATTTAAATCATAAATAAAAGATATTCTAGTATTTACTCAAAATAGATATTCATTTTTTTTATTTTTTTATTTTTTTTCAATTAAAATGGAATAATATTAATAACCAAGGTTAAGCACTTTGTTTGCAATTAAAAATAAGATTTCTTTATTTACCGAGAATAAATATTGTGAATGGAAATAAATTCTATTATTAAGATTTTCAAGATTAGGTATTTTGGATTGGGAGGAGAAATTTTTAAAAGGTGAAAAATGATAACGAAAAGAGAACTGTTCGGTAATTTTCTTTATTTTTTTGCTCTGCAATTGCAACGGAATCGCTACCATTAGATGTTTTACCTTTTAGTAGAATAGAAATAAAGAAATAAGAGGAGAAGTATAGGGAAAGAAAGAAGGGAAGATTATTCAAAAAACAAATTGCAAGGAAATTTAAAATCTCTACTAATACTTTTTAAATTTCATATTATGAAAGAAAGAATTTCTATGTTGTTCAAGAATTTAATTCTTTTGAAAAGCATTGTGCAAAAACCTTTGTACATGAAGTGTGTGATGTGTAAAATTCATTAGTGAAACATGTACAATTTTTCCAAATTATTTATATATTTGCATTTAAATTTTGCAACTCCTTTATATTAAATATTTTATGCCCAGATTGAAGTTTCTTTTCTGTGTAGGAAATCTTGATTCAGTTTATGTAGAAATTGTGTACACCTGTATTTATTTATACACACACACACACATATATGTGTGTGTATACTTATCTACAACATAATGTTTTCATATTTAAATGAATGTGTTAGTAGATGTATCTGTTTGTATATAGTTTTACACCCACATCATGTTATTCTTTTTTTTGTTTAAAATGATAACCATGCTGAAACTATAGTTTGTCTTGGATTGATAATTTTTGGCTATGTACATAAATAAATATATATAAGTTTATATAAAACTAGATATAAATATCTATTTACTTTTATTGGAGAATAAATAAACTATCAAACCAGAAAAATTTATATATATGTGGATATATATAAAAGTTTGTATACTAAAATAATATAAGTGCAAAATATAATTGCTGAAAATACATATAATGTTGATAGAGAGGATTCTTTATTAAATATTTGTATAATAAAATAATATAAGTGCAAAATATAATTGTGGAAAATGCATATAATGCTGATAGAGAAGATTTTTTATTAAATGTTTGTATACTAAAAATATAATTGTTGAAAATGCATATAATTCTAATAGAGAGGATTCTTTATTAAATGTTTGTATACTAAAATAATATAAGTGCAAAATATAATTGCTGAAAATGCATATAATGCTAATAGAGAGGATTCTTTATTAAATGTTTGTATACTAAAATAATATAAGTGCAAAATATAATTGCTGAAAATGCATATAATGCTGATAGAGAGGATTCTTTATTTCAATTTTTTTTTAACCATGCTATCTAGAATGATTTGTTTCTGAATTACATTACTAAGAACTTATGAATAAAAATAATTGATTATATAAAGAGATACACGAGTGTACAATTACGAACATTAATTCCATTTGACAATTGCTTATTTTTTTATAATGTATATTTGTAATTGAAAATTTGTTTGAATTTCATTTGACAATTGCTTATTTTTTTATAATGTATATTTTGTAATTGAAAATTTGTTTGAATTTCATTTGACAATTGCTTATTTTCTTGTAATGTATATTTTGTAATTGAAAATTTAATTGTTTTACTATGATTGTAAATACTTGATTGTTAATTTAGTAATTGGAGTTACTCTCATTTTTTTTTTTGTAATAAATAATTTTTTGAATTACTCCTACAAGTACGTTTATATTGAATGACAATTTTATTCCCTTTAAATGTGGTTGTTTTTCTACGAAAAGTATTTTACCTTAGAATGTATGTAAGGCTATGAATAAGATTGTGGTAAAACTATGAATAATATGATGTTCTATTGGTGAAATGGTAAACTTTGGAAAGTTACAAATTTGTGTTAGGAAAAGCATTTTATAGTACATTCCTTGAATGATAATTAAGGAATCATATTTATTTATTGTAAATGCTCATTTAATGGTGTTATCTATTATGTGTATTGAAGTTACTTTCATTAGAGTCTTGGTAAATCCATAATGTATCATCATCTATAGAGTATCTTGGAAGATGTGTGCTTTCATGAATTAGTTATATGGAGAGGAATTATAAATTATGAGTATCATTTAGCTCAGAGATCCTTTAACTCTTTAAGAGGTCATTGCTTAAAGAGAAATTGGAAAATACATGAGATTTTGTAAACCATATGTAGAACATTTGGGTTATTTTTTGACATGCTTATATCCTAAGGATGCCAGTTCTAGATAAATGTTTTGTAAAGGAACAGAGTAAACCTTTGTAGCTAATTATTTTACTTGTCAGACATATATTGAAGTTATATTGTCAGACATGCATTAAATTTATAAATGGTCTGTGAGACCATATGATCATTGTCAGAGAGGCATCTTAAGACCATTGAGAATTTGTAGCCAATAAGGCACTGCTAGAAAAGCATTTTTATTAAGCTAGTAAGGCACTTTTACGAGTGGTTTTTCATCCCCATGAGGGTTTTTCACTCATGAAATCTTTGTGTTATGGTTTCTTTGTGGATGCATTTATGATCTTGCTTTTACCTTAAATTTTGTTTTACAATGTTTTAATTTACACGTATTGATGAGATGATTATTCATGTGTAAGTCAGTATGGCTAAATCTGATAATGGCACAACCTTGTTTTAATAATCTTTGATTCTTTGATGTATGTTGTCCCATATGAATATTCTATTAAATTAATTTAAAAATTAAGGGTTATAATTGGTAAGTGAGATTTTTGAAATGTTACATGTTGGTATCAGAGCACTCAGGTTCAACACTCGGGCGTCGAGTCTTCTGTGCTTAGGTTGCATTATAGTAAATGAACCTGTTGCATTGAAAATTGAACCCTAGTATGGGTGACTCTTTGATGGTTAGTTGGAACCGATTACAAGATTAGATTTAATTCGATCATTTAGAAATCTGAAGGTGTGAGACCTCTTCGCCTTATTCACGTTTATATA
The DNA here is from genome assembly GCA_007258455.2 of Sequoia sempervirens. Taxonomy (NCBI): domain Eukaryota; kingdom Viridiplantae; phylum Streptophyta; class Pinopsida; order Cupressales; family Cupressaceae; genus Sequoia; species Sequoia sempervirens. The sequence continues at coordinate 196,766 of VDFB02373782.1, forward strand.
AACATTGCTAGTAAGAGTGATGATGGCTATTTGAAATAAGCGAAGATAGTAATTTATAATGTTATTTGAAGTAATCCAAGCTGGATAGTAAATAGTGATAACCCATGAATGATGATATGACAATAAAAATGGATTGATAAGAGAAATATATTGTGATGAGAGATCCTCTGATGACATAAAGGATGAATAAGTTGATAAGATACAAAGGAAGAAGAAAAGAAGAACTTTTTGATGAGCAGAAGTAGGAAGAACACCTATGAAGTAAATAAAGATGATGATAATAGATAAAAATTGGTCGAACCTTCTCGAAGGTAGAAAACCTAAGAAGTATGTTTTAAAGGTGAGAATATTTGTATTTGGTGAAATTATTTGATCTAATAGAATCCACGGGGTTTTTTAATCTTCATTGGTAATTCATTAGATAAATATCTTGATCTATATGATAAGAAAAAGGAAGTTGTGATTGATATGACGAATCATGAATGCTTGATTGTTATTAGTGAAAGTATGTATACATATGTACTATATGAGAATAATTCTTGTGCAATAATGCACTTCTCATGTTCTGGGTGAAGGACACATCTATATGAGTGATTGTATGCATATTGTAGACACTTAAAAATGACTTAGGCCTACAAGCTCTATTTTTACCACTTTCATCCTAGCATAATTATGACATCTTAATTATGTATGTGGTCCACATTTGACTATTGATTAAATAATTCAGAATTATTTAATTAATTCATGTCCTTTTATTCTTCATGATTATTAAATAAATAAATTTTATTTATTTATTAAATATGTCATTAATTGTCTAAGTCTTCCCCTAGTTAAATAAATTTCTTAATTTAATTACCTTTCTTCATTCATTTCTTCCTGATTATTAAATAAATAAATTTTATTTATTTATTTAATATGTCACTAATTGTCATAATTAAATGAATTGATTAATTTATTTAATTATTAATCATATCTGCTAAATTAAATAATTATCTTTAATTATTTAATTGTCAAAATTAACATTTCTCTCATTTTAAATAAGTTAATTATTTAAAATGATATCACATTCTTAACTGACAGCTCATTTTAGTAAATAATCTGAAAATCGATTATTTATTATTTCACAAAATCCATATTTTGAATTAATTTAATTCAAAATGGTAATATTCCTCCAAAAATCAAGTAATCGGGCAGATTCTTGATTTTTCAAATCTGATCTTCAATTCAGCCCTTATCTTATTGATTTTTTGAATCTCACAAATCAGGCAATCTTTATCTTTCTGATTTTTAGAAATCTTTATTTTTTCTAATTAATTATCTCATTTATTCTCCACCGTTGATTTGATCTTCTTAGATGACATCTTGACCACTCGTTTAAGGATGTTGCCCTAACCCTGATTAGGGATTATCAAATTTAATCTTGTCCTCTGATTTTAGGTCTCTGTCGAAAGTCGATCTCGTCCATCCATTCAAAATGGCATTTTCTATAAAATACTATTTTTCTCTCATTTTTAGATTACGCACATAGATTACATTATTCTAGCATATTAAGACTTAGAGTTCTTTGAGTCATTTTGTCATAGGCATAGGCATAGTTTCATATTTAAATCCTTCAAAACTTGCATAGGACAATGTCATAGTCGAAATGCTCACACACTCAATCTGAGGGCATCAATTACATGCTGCAAGCTAGGAGGTGCTATGGAGGTAATCATGGAAGATTCGAGGAACAGGTATAATCGTTCTTTCTTTTAATTTCCTTTGTACTTCATAGTTCTTTGGGTTTCTTAGTCTTTATTGATTTGCTAACAACGAATCTAACCTAAATTTAACCCTTAGATACACATATCATAGAAAATTGTTTCCTTAATTGTACTTATGCTTATACTTGAATGAGAAATGTTCACTATACTAATGTGAGTGATGCACATTTCATGTTATTGTTCTTCTTATGTGAGTGATGCACTAGAATAAGTTGTTGATTCCCTTGTGTGGATAAATACTTGAGTAATGATTATTTTTCTTAATTTGTGTAAAATACACTTTTAACACTCATTGTGTTTAGTGGATCGAGTAATGATCACTATAACTATACTACTATGATTTATGCATATTGCATTTTTTTTTGCAAGAAATGCACTTGTGCGATAAATGCACTTACCATATTTTTGCAAGTGAGGCACTATAGGTAAATCATGTGTTCATACCCTGTGCAAGTTAGGCACTAGAGGTTATGCATTCTTGTATGATTTTCATTCTATGTGAATTTGAACATGTTATGCACTATTATATCATTTGGTTCTTATTCCATGCAATTCAATTTTTCTTATTGAAAGTGTTGTGTGTGATAAATTTTAAGCTTACCTTCCAGGACAGGATGTCGAATGTGGATTAATAGAGAAGGTGATCTTCTTTTCTAAGATCAACCAAAATTTTATATATATATATATATATATATATATGTTTTTCCAAAGTGAGTTGTACCATTGAAATAGATGGATAATGAAATCCTAGAATTTATTTTATATGTTATATGTTTCTCTGCCACATCCTGTATGCAAGAAATGTGTTCATTCTAGTATAAGATTGCATATAAGGCATCAGGCATGCATTGAGAGTTTCCCTCCTGCCCCATTATTATTGGTTTCTAGGCACCTCATGCAGGGTTGAGAGTTCTTTGAGTTAGGGAGAATCCTAGGGAAGTGTTATGCTTCATGGTTGGGTGGAAAAAGCACCTTAACCATGCTATTGACCTTCAGCTTGCGGAAGACCATTAGGTTATGGCAACTGAAGATTGATTAAATGTTATATTTTCTTTATGAAATTCAAAAATTGGATATGTATCATAGCATGAATCATTGAATGACTTGTATAGTCAATTAATGTAATGCACTTCTCTTGGATGAATTCTTGTTGCATTTGTAAAAAAATAAAGGATTATGCATGCCATACATTTATGAAAATCCTTGTTAATAGAAATTTACTTTTCCAATTATAGATTGAGATTTACTTTTTGTTGGGAAATTTAGTAACAAGTTGAATCAATGTCGAGCTCTTGATGAACTTCCTGACATCTGGTATTCTGGGTTGCTATGGTAATCAACTCAAACCTTTTGTATTAGCAAGTGATTTTATCTTTGATGATTGTAATCATGTTGATGATCATCTATAACTTGTTGATCTTCTTATATTTCATGTTGTTAATCAAAAGGAAGACCTTAATGTAATTGGTTGCATTTTCTTATTACTGAGACTTTTCTTTTTATTAGTGTTTTCATTTACTAATGATAATAATAGGTAGTATGGGATGCTTGTTATTCCTCATAACTTAGGTAAATATTTTTATGTCTCATGCGAGTAGGCATGTTGAAAAAATGATCATAATTGTTTTCCTTCTATCAGTAAATATCTTTGAATATGAAAAATATTTGTATAAGATAGAAGATTGTATGAAATAAATTGAATTGAATGTATGCTTTTATTAGATAAGGTAAATAGAGTGAATTGATGAAGCCATGATGTTCTAACAAGATGTGCAAGTTTATAAATGCTAGCCACAAGAATTTTTGTTATTATGAACATATGGATGATTGAAGTAAACAATATTCTTGTCAAGTGGGTTGTTTTCGACATTAAGGTAAAACAGAGTAAAGAGGTATGAAAAAAAATTATGTTTTCGACTTTGATTAACCATGAGTGGGGCGATAGTCAGAGACTTCAAGGATTATGTATGACATATCATTACATGATTACTGCTTGTATGATGCACTAGCATTGGTAAGAGCGTTGTAATTTGTAAACCTATTAGCATATGAATGATGCACTTGCACATGTGGAGATATAACATGTATGCAAATTATATGTATTGAGTCAATTATTGTTTCTTTTGATTCATGTATATTGATGATCTTAGATCGTAAATGAGTCTCTATATGAGAATCATTTTGTAAGGATAATATACCTTGGTGAATTGAGAACATGCGTCGACAATATATAGACACACAAGACTATCATTCGTAAAAGAAGGTATGCTAACAAATTTTATATGCATTTCTACATACTTATGATAAAGTTGTGACCAAGTTTAAAATGATTCATATATCCAAGTAGTAGTCTCTTTCTTTGCAATATTTGATCTTTCCATGAGATACTAACATTTGAATGAGAAAGGAATAACACAAGTGTGTATAAGAAAAGATAGGAATATCGAAGAGGAATCACGAGCAACTTGACCCACCTATCAAACCACAAGGGCATGGTAAGAATAGGTATACAGGCACATGAATATGATTTTGAAGTTAACAAGATATTTAAAATTGATTCTTTTACCTAAGCATTAAGATGATTAAATCTTATGAAGATGAGGAGAAATTTTCTAAAGAATTTTTGAATTTGAATGGGTACTAACATGGACTAAAGTGCAATGTTGTTTTCATGAGTGTCATAGAAAGACCATTACCATCACAATGGAGAGAACATTGTGTATTATAGGTAACCTAGCTTTGTGAAATTTAATGGTAGCAATGGAATACACACACTCACATAAAACTTGGTTGCATTTATTTTGTCAAACGTGTGTTTAGCCTAGTGAAATTTTGTGAATAATTGTTTTGTGTATGTTTAAGTTTTATGGATGATTAATGATTATGCTCAAAGATTGTTACCCCTTGAAAAGATAGACAAATTGTGAAGTAATCAAATTAGTGAAGGTAACAAGATGTAGCGCCCCGTCGTGTGAACCTCAGAGGACAATTAAAATAACAATTACTATACAATTTTATTTTTTTTAAAGTAAATCTAAACATACATGATATGCACATTGAGTCATAAGTCATAAAACTCAATTAAACAATCTATTAACACTTACATCCCTTGGGGTACATGAGGAGTCATTACGAAACTTAAATCCTGATGCAGGAGCATCCAGTGGTGTAAGGGCAATCTTGCATCACCCAAAAATAGTTAAATTTCAAGTTTCTCAATTTTTAGGTGTTTTTACATTTTTGGATACCCTTTTCATCATAATGAAATTCCCAATTTACAGTTTTTATTTTCTATTCCTGGGTGGAAAGATATTGTAGTTTTAGTTTCCCAAATTTGCACCTGAAAATCTTCTGAGTTAGATTTGAGGCACTTATATTTCCTGGATCGGCCCCGAAACTTGCAAAAATTGGTGTAGCTAATTTCAAGCATGTTCTTTACTTCGAGACCTTTCCAACAGTTCAAATGGTTCGTGAATCGAAGTCCCGGATCAAAAGTTATGGCCCCGGGAAGTTGGCGCACTTTCTAGAAGATACAATTGCAAATGCTCTTTGAAATTTGAACTTCATGTTGTAAATTTTTGGCGCCAAACCACCTAAACTCAAATTTGAATGTTGTTTTGGCTCCAAACTAAAGAGGAGCTCTATTTATGGGCGGGTTTCTAATTTTTAGTAGCTTTTTGGGACAAGGTTAGCATATTGCGAAAGGGTGGTCTGTAGCTTCATGAACTTGCATGTTGTAAAACTTGAGGATTTGAGATCCTCGCATGTAAGAAGTTCATTTTGAATAATAAAATTATTCTCTTATTTGTGGGTTATTTTCTGTATCTTCGGGTTTATTGCCCTCATCAAGTGGTATCGGGCGAGTTTTCTTGGCCGTGTGGAATGAGGATCACAGCCGATCATGAGGGCAGAATTCCTTTTAAGACTATGGTTGTGGGTGAGTCAAGAAAAGATGCCTCAAGAATGATTCCTGGTAGGCATGGTGGTGTCAGAGGTGGTCGAGGCGGCAGAGATGTTGGTGGAAGAGATGCACTAGAAGCCCTCCAGAGACAGGTTGATGTGTTACAAGAGCAGTTGAGAAGAGGGTTAAACCTGAGGGAGGAAAGTGAGGATGAAGGAGAGGAAGAAGGTTCAAATGTAGAAGAGGAAGAAGAAGCAATTGATCAAGACCAAATGTGGCTAATAAGGGTCATTTCAAAGATTGGGAAAAGACCCAGAGCTAAAGTCCCCAGTTATTCCAGAAGTCTGAACCTGGAAGAGTTGATCGACTAGATCAATGAGCTAGAAAAATATTTTGGGTATG
>VDFB02373782.1:202931-408297 GCA_007258455.2 Sequoia sempervirens
AAATCCAAATTTATTCAACTAGCTACCAAGGCAGTCAACTCCCACTAACTAGGAGGATGCCATTTGGGGAAAACAAGAAAAGAGTAGCAGAGCAGTTATGCCTGCAGGGAATCTAGTCGGACATGCATGCCCAAACGTCAACTCAACACTGCAGTAATGCCCACAATTGCTCAATGCCATAAATGCAATGTGGTTACAATTGTCTGTCATGGGTAATCTATCACCGTCGCTCCTCAATTGACTCCTTTGAATGATTCCCCTACATGATCATATGTCAGTTTCATTTCTCAACTTAGCATCCACCAATTGTGTCCTACATGCCAATGTCAGTACGTATAATAATTGCACATCTAAAATACACCTTAGAGAACATTCATCAATCACATGCAAAATTAATATAGATAATCTGCATAATATGCTTAATGTCATTGAAATTCACAAGGATAGGATAAACCCATTGTCAATGGTTTGAGGGGAACATTATACAAAATATTAACATTGGACAACTAAAGTTCATGATAATGCCAAAAAATGAACTATAAATTCTACCCAAGTTTTAACCAAACACTAGGCTCATCATCACCCCAGCCTAATGTCTTGTTGGTCCTCCAGCAGTGGAAGGGTTATTCTTTTGTTTGGTTAAGGCTTTGAAGTTTGCAACTGCAATCTGGCCAACATCTATTGCTGCAGTTTGTGAGTCTAGATCCCAATAAAATCCTCCCAGTCTATCAAATATGTTCCACCTTGGCCTTTTTTGTATCAACATCATGTCAGTAGAATCTGTAATTGGTATAGGCCACATAAGAATGGGTGGCAAGAAGGTTAGGGGAATCCAAAATATCCCCTTTACTCTACCAAGATGGATGTACCTGTCAATTCTCTTCAAGGCTGTAACATAGTTAAGAATAGAATGGGGCTCGACTTGTTTTAGTTCATTCGTTAAACTATTTCATCGTTGAGCTAGATATCCTCTTATGAGCTCCTCTTTTTTTGTCGTTTTCACCTCATACTCAGTATAGATAGGTTCAATCGAGGGCATGATTTTGTTACCATAGCTAGGTCTGAGGAGCATCCTAAGCCATTCTCTGTGGATATCCTTTGGGTTACTTGATTCGGCCCTAATAGGTAAGGGGATATTGGATTTCAGTATTCTATAAGCATTGTTCTGCTCACTCCAATTAATTTCATTTAGTGCCCCAGACATAAATGCTCTCAGTTGAACATCCCCAACATATAGTAATGGGTTCCAATCATGATCCTATGTGACATATAATTTTGCAAATAAAATTCACATAACAGATTTTTCATCTCAGGGGAAGCAATTTTGTAGGCAATGAAAAATTCAACAGGAGTTTCAATGGAGGAATTTAAGTCTGAAACAATTTTTGATAACCTAAAAGAGACATTTCTCTTTCAAGTGCAGGGCATAAACCCTTGCAAGAGCTTTGGATTCAATAACTTGTGGCACTAAGGTCACAATGTTATCAACTTTCTTCTTTAAAGTAGCGATTTCCTCATTTTTCTCCTCAATAATATCATCCCTCACTTGGATTTCCTTTTCAAGCTTCTTCCTCTCCTTTTTCCATTCTCTCTCCCTCCTTTCTATTTCTTTCCACAAAATTAAAATTACTGCATGCATTGTAAAATTAGGAGGGTTATGAATTCTTACCAATGTTTTCATTGACGACTACTCCCCAAATGGCACTATTTGCATGGACTCGAGTTGTTTAGTTGTTTGTGGTTGCAGGGGTGCTATTTCTTTGTCCTCTTCTCATTGTAGGATCTCTTGTTCCTATTCCTAGCCTTGTTCAAGTTCCTGTTGTGCTTCCTACTATGGCTGTAGGAACTCTGACCCCTGTTCTTGATTCTGCTGCAAGAATCCCTGCTCATCCTCAAACTCCTCTATGATACTAGCAAGGTCTACCAACATCACTTTTACTGCTTCCTTAGAGATGTCTTTTTCAATTTTGTCAACCTATTCTCATTCTGCTGAATTTTTGGTGTCCCTATATGATGTCTCATCATGCCTAGGGTTTTTCTATGAAGGTTCATAAAAAGCTGGTCCAACTAGTTTTGATTTCCTAGCACTTGGCACCTCTTTTCCTATAGGTTGGGTTTGAACTTTTTCTTTTTCTTCTCTTACTTCAACTTCTCTCTTTCATTCCCTAGTTCTTATTAGGGTTTGCAGGGGGACATCGTCATCAGAGTCAAATGAGGCACTTGCTTTTTTTGAATGTTTTTCCTTAGAGGAACTAATGTTTATGGCCTCCTTTGCTAAGGCAGGAGGATTCATACTAGAACTGGCACCAAAAATTCAAGCACCAGAGGCATCTTCTGCTATGCTTAATCTTCTACTAGACCTACGAAACTAAGATATAACCTTAGGCAGAAAATACTCAACATTGGAAAATTCTTCTTGACAGTAATTTTGTTTAACTTGAACAAATTCCTCCCAAGTCATTCCAGACACATCATGCAAATATTTCTTAACTAGCAATTTTATCAAGCAATGGTGAGAAACAGAGTTATCCTTACCTTTCTTGGTTTCGATTAGCATAATGGAGAGGAGATTGTATAAGACATTGGGCACGTTCATCCTCCTTTCATGTCGTAGGTGGCTCAGGAGCTTAAATTGTACTAAATACAGGTTTGATAATCATCCCTCAAAGGTGATACACCTTATAATGTGTACAACTTCTTGCTTCCATGGTTTAGGCAGAGACATTCTTTTTGTGCCCTATTTTTCAATGCTAATTCGTGGGTCACCATGTATTGTGAATATTGCTCTAGCTGACTTGGCATCCCTAGAGGTAGGGTAACACTTGCCATCAACAAGTAACCTTGAAATTTCTACAATTCTCTCTTCATTTTCCACCACTTCTAACCATTTTACCATGGGTTTTCCTTCTGAGAATGTTTGGGCGAATTCAAGTGCAACACCCTCATCAAAGCCATCCAACTTCATGAAATAGTTGAACCATCCACAACGTTGAAATTCTGCCAGACATTGCGCATCTTACAACAATGTGCTGTGAACCGGGGGCTCACTCCAAATTAAGCCACCTCCCATTTTCTAAAATCACTATCACTCAGTGAAATTTCCTTCCCCTACAACTTTTGTTTTGAAAACCACCACCTTTCATGCTAAATTTTTACTACCAATGTCGATTGAATTCTCTTCTTTGTCTCTACTTTTTACCATTTACTGCTCATTTTTGAGATTATGGCAAGGAAATTAAGGAAAGGAAAGAGGTGATAAATGAGGGTGATAATGGAAAGAATTGGCAGCTCAATTACCATCACTTTGCACATGCGAGCTAGATTTTCAAATCAGCTTGTTTAAATTTTTTGACGTAGCCAGGTTATGATTTGATGCACATGAAGTTTATTTGCATTTTTTATTCCCCCCAGCCTAATTTTGGACATGTGTCACATATGTGGGAAGGGAGTGGCGGCCTGATAGGAAATGATGACATATTATGCAATTACCTATAATAATGTGTGATGATTAAATAAATGCGCCCAAAAGGTAATTAAGAGATGAGAATTATCGCGTACATACTTGATCGTGCAAAGGATGAGTTGTGAAGATCGAGGAGAGAAAGTATTGATTTTCCATTTTTCAAAATGATTGAGCAATTAATCAAAAGTGAAGAGAAGTGGAGTGAGGTGGAATGAAATGATGGAAGAGAGATAAAGGTGGTATGAATGGATGGATGGGCAGATGCGCGAAGAAATGGATTTCCACTAAGGTTGCTAATCTTTATTATGAAAAAATTATGAAAAAGTAAGTACCTTAATTTAGCCAAAAGTTTGGACACTAGGTCCACCAACTTCAGTTGTAGGAAGCTCGTGTACTAAATGCTAAGTGAGTTGTTGTAGGTGCCCTTCCTTGGAGGCTGGCTCAAGTAGCTTGATTTTTTTAGGGCTAATGATGGTGGGCTGAACAACTCCATTAGGAAAGACTTTAGAAATGTCAAATGGTCCTAACCACTTTATCCACAACTTCTCTACATTTCCCTAATGCTTTAGGTCATATAACAATACCCAATCACTTGGTGGAGACTCACTTTCCCAATCATGCCATCTCATCTTCAGATTTTGCACTACTTCAATGTGGTGTAAGGCTACCCTTCTCATTACATCTGGAGCATTTGGCTGCATGAACAAAACAAGAATATGGGTCAATGCGGCCTTGGAAAATGTTCTGCAATAGCCTTCTATCCATTCAACATCTCTTGCTAGGTGAGAGTACACTAGCAAGGGAAATTGGTCTTCCTTAGTGGTAGCGTTAATTTTTCTATAATCAACACAAACTTTCCATTTCCCTCCTTTTTTTGGTGCGATCATCAATAAAGTCATCCACTAGCTATCTGAAGTGAGGCAGGTAAATCCAGTAGCTATCAATTTTTGTAGCTCTGTTTTAACAACTTTTTGTAATGCAGTGTTGATTCTTTGTTGAGGCTACCTTACTAGTTGATAATCAGTTCTGATATGTTGAATGTAGAACTTAGTATCTAATCCCTTCATATCACAATAGTTCCATGTAAATGCATGTTGATGAAATTTTTACAATTGTTTGAGTCCATATGGTGCCATGGCATGGAACATGCTCGTTGCTATAGGAAGTTTCTCTTGAGACAAAATGGTTGCAAGAAGAGTGGCTATAGGAAGATCATCTACAGGAAGAGTGACTGTAGGAAGTTCAGGGGGAAGCGTCTGGATAGAAGTAGAAGATGATGCTTGTTCCTCTTCATAACGGTTCTGGATTATACTAGATAACACCTCTTCCTTGTCTTAAAATTGCAAGAAGGAACTTCTACCTAACATTGCAAAGTGTGCCATTGAGTTAACTTCTTCGGTTCCCTCATTTTCATGTGGCCATAAAGAGAAAATCATGGGGTCTGCTAAATGCTCCAATGAGTCTAGAAGGTCTATATCACTAGGATCCATAGTGGAATCATTAACTAGTTGCAAGATAGGAGGAGGAGGTCTCATGCATGCAATTTTTAGTGGTTGCAGGACATGCTTAGTCATCACATTAATCGATGCCCCTAAATCACTCAGGGATTTTTTTACTTAAATCTCATGGATAACAACTGCTACAGGATTGTTTGGATTACTGTACTTGGGAAGTGTCTCTTTTCCATGCATGCTGCTAGCAAATTGTCTCATTTCATGGACTGTAGTAGAGTATTTTTCCTTTTTTTCTACCTCCTTAAGATAAGCTTCCTTGATTGTTCTGCCACATATAGGGACATCCTTTATGGCCTGAAATAGGGATGTCTGAATACCCATGATGTCGAGAGTTGCATCCTCCTTTCCTTTCTCATACTTGGAAACTTCCAATTCCTGAGGGAATGGTGGATCTTGTTCAAGATGGTTAGGCACTATTGGCTAAATAGGATTGTTCAAAGGTTCCTTCTTCTCTTCCATAGGTAGCTCAATGGTGATGGGTGTTGAAGGAGTGGATATAGTAGTTTGTAAACACAAGTGAATAACATATGCAGGGAAATTGTTTCAATCAGCAAGGCATATTGGTTGCAGTCGTGGTGTGTTATTTAGGTAGGGTGTCGGTTGAGCTGGTGATTGAGTAAATATGTGTGCATTAGCAGGTGGAGGCATTATGGCAGGCTATTGGGATTGAGAAAATAGCTGCATGAAACTATCTACCTAGTTTAGCTCAGAAAAATAGAATGGAACTGGTAACATACCTTTCTTTGGAACTCAAGGATTTCTTTGTGCACCAAAGTAGACTTGATCTTCCTTAGGTGGAATCTTGCTATCAATGTTGGTTACCATCTTGCATCTGTGGTCCTGATGTTTGTGTTTGGATTGAAGTGTACGTAGCTAAGTAGCTAGGTTGTTTGCAATATCCTGCTTGAAATTTGTTAACACATTAGTGATATCCATCCTTTGAACTCCATAAGTTCTCTCCTCTTTTGAAGTTGTCTTGGAGTATTCCTGACATATTTCCTTGATATCTTCCCAAGGGACTTGAGAGATATCTCCTCCTACCATCAAGTTTAGACCATTAGTATAACTCTCATTGATTCATGAAAGCAAAGCATCTTCCGAGATTCTTCATTATGTGCATGGTGTTGAGATTCTTTCATGCAGGACAAAAACCTTGAAAGATAATCTTCTTAGCTCTCATCTTCCTTCTACTGCATCCTATAGGTATCACTTCCTTTTGTATCACTACCCCAACAATATTCCTTGTATTTTCTAAATAACTTTGTCTTCATGTCCTCCCAAGTTTCCATGGTATTTCTGCCTAGACTCATAAACCATCCTAGTGCAGCTTCTCTCAAAGTGGCAGGAAGTAGCTGAAGCTCAAGAGCATCAGTGGTGTAGTCATGATCCTGACAGAGTAGATCATATTCAAACAAGAAGATATCACCCATGTTTTCTTGATAGATTTCCAAGGCAAAGGGCTATCAATCGGATTTTGGGTTTCCAATGGAAGCTTCAAAATTAGTCAAATGGTTCATCTTCTTTGTTTCTAGGTAGACTTGGGATCTCAACTTTTTGTAGCATCAACTAGCTCACACAAAGAATGAGAAAAATAGCAACAAATCACTATTCACCTAAACGAGTGATATTCTAAGAACAACCCAAAAGAAATGCTATAACAGAAAAATTAGCAATGACTCTGAAGAACCTCCTAGCTTGACACCATCCCTAGCAATGACACCAAAAATGTCGGCCTCCTATGAGGATCTCCTAACTGGGCTTCTATAGCCTTGATTCAGAGACTGGACATCTAACCTGAATAGCTATTCGACCATCGTGGAGGTGCATTTAACTTGTCAACCCAGGGACATATACTTGAAATGGGTCAGCACTGCATGTGCACTAGGAATTCCTAAGTAGCCATCTCTAATCTATAGCTAAGAAACACACAATACTGAACACAAATTATAGCAGGGAAATAAAGCAAAGGATAAACATTAACCAGTGACTATGCTAAGCTAAGATGCATAACAAGAATAAAGATCTGGGTGAATAGACAAGAAATTACTGTCTACTTTGGCTACAGAAATAGACACAAAATGGACTTCTAGTGGTTGCAAGAACATTCAATACCATATTCTGAACTAAGTACATAAATTAACACTAAGCTAATTACTCTAAGAAAATGATTACTCACCAAGTGGGCCCCCTTGGATGAGTATCCACTAAAACTAATACAAACTCAAATAATCAAATTCAAACTATCATCTCATTCATTGAAAATTATGTAAAAACAGAGAAATCACCATGGCTGTATATAAAAATAGAGAATGCTCAATACATCAATATCATCTTTTCAACAATCAACAACTAAGGGCTGAACTCTCCTAGAAAGAGATTCAAATCCATATTTATTCAACTAGCTAGCAAGGTAGTCAACTCCCACTAACTAGGAGGACGCCATTTAGGGAAAACAGGAAAAGAGTAGCAAAGCGATTATGCCTGCAAGGAATCCAGTCGGACATGCATGCCCAAACGTGGACTCAATGCTATAGTAATGCCCACAATTGCTCAATGCCATATATGCAAGGCAGTTACAATTGTCTGCTATGAGGAATCTGGTATCGTCGCTCCTCAATTGACTCCTTTGAATGATTCCCTTGCATGATCATCCATCGGTTTCATTTCCCAGCTTAGCATCCACCAATTGTGTCCTGCATGGCAATGTTAGTACACATAATAATTGCACATCTAAAATCACCTTAGAGAACATTCATCAATCACATGCAAAATTAATATAGATAATCTGCATAATATGTTTAATGTCATTGAAACTTCACAAGGATAGGATAAACCCATTGTCAACGGTTTGAGGGAAACATTATTAAAAATATTAACATTGGACGACTAAAGTTCATGATAGTGCTAGCAAATGAACTATAAATTCTACCCATGTTTTAACCAAAAACTAGGCTCATCAAGGGGGTTGTAGAAGCTGGCTCCATTAGTGCAGATTATGTCTCTGAATAATAGTTTTTTTTTCAAAGTTGATTTTATTGTAATGAATCAAGCTCGTGAGGCTATACTATGTAAGTTTGAATCTATAATTTCATTTTCTTAAAATAATTGAAAGTGGGATAATTTATGTTTCACATATTTTGTGTTGGTATCTATTATTGTGTTTTGTGGGTTTGGGTGGTGTATCCCTCATCAACAGATGACGTAGCATGTGATAGTATATGATTTGGGCCTATGTGTGCTAGCTCATCTATATAGAGATATGCATGAGGTGTTCTACTATGGTGGCAATAGTATTTCGGTGGGGATGAGTCTCCTTCATTTGTGGGCATGGGAGCATATTGCAATGACATGTCTGGATGGCATAGTTTGTTGGGATCCTGACGATCCCTTTTCATACAAATATTCTAATTACATGCAATACACATAGCCAAGAAGGTTATCATACTGGAAATGGATCTTTGATGATGTTATCGAGTTCATTTGGAGACCCTTTATTGCATGTGAAGCTTGGGTCGATGACCATGAGTAGTTGACTTATTGCAGACAAAATTGGTGGTTGATAGGCTAAGTTGACATTATTTTAGAGAGATACCTCCCTGATAGGATGTTAAGACAATTTGGCAAGAGACAAAATCACCTAGTAGATGGATATCATGCCCATTTTGAATGCATGACCCAAGAGGTCAATGTGTGGGGTCCAGAGTAGACTCAAGGGTAGTTGTGACAAAGTTCCAAGCATTGGTAGTTGTTGGATGGGTATGGGAAGTTGGTCCCCCAGATCCAGGGACCGCTAGAGATTATGCACAGTGGTGGGATTTCCATTGGCCCTTGAGATTTACAAATCCTACTAGTGCTAGCCCTATTATTGGCCAAGTGAGGAGGATGGTCGGTGTTGCAAGGAGGAGGGGAGACAAGCAGAGGCTCTGTATAGCCCATGAGCAATTACAAAGAGCTCAAGATGAGCAAGGTCAGGGTGATCAAGTACAAGAGGATGGTCAATAAGATGATGGACATGGTCAAGGATAGGGACATCAATAGTAGTAGTAGTAGGCTGCAAGACATGCTCTACTAGCTCCTCCCCCTCAGGGAAATATAGTTGCATAGGTTTCTTAGTTGATAGTTAATGGGATTAGTCATTAGTACTTTTATATTGCTTTTCTTGTGCTTTTAGAAACTTTACATATATTTTCTAAGTACCTTCCAAACAATACTTCCATGATATGTTATCCTTTCGTACTGTAGACACCTAAATTTGATCACTCCCATATGGTCAAATTTTCCCTTGTCTTCTTCTATCTTGCATCCCTAAACCGTATTAACTAAATAATTTATTATTTAGTTAATATTTCATCCCAGCCTAATGTCTCCTAAGGTGTTTGATTAATTAATTAAATACCTCACCTTATTGCTCTCTAAATCAAATATATAGTCCAATTTATTTAATTTAGTCATTTTACTTAAATGAATTAAAATCAATTTTTAAATTCAATATTTCTCTCTCCTTGTGCCATCCTCCATAACCTTCCTCTAATCCTGATTAACTTTCCTAACCCCATCATTAGGATGTGCACACCTCTAATATTTGATTAGTGTCACATCCTCCATAATTTGTAAGTTGGTTGTAATCCCCCATTAACCTACCTAATCACTCATTTGCACAACTTAAATCAATAATTAAGATCAACCTAATCCTCTTGCCATTTATGGTGTGTACCTTAGTCAAATTTTATTAATGGATTTCTACATTTGGAGAAGTCATCTCCACCCTCCAAGGAATTTAAAATTCCTTTTTATTTCCCCTATGCATCCTATGTGGAATTTAAAATTCCACTTCATTTCTCCAACACCTTTGGAGGAATAAAGGGCCAATTTAAAATTCCTCCCCAATCCCAAGGTCAAGTCTCCAAAATAAATGGAGATTTTAGAAGAATTTTTAATTATTATATTGTCACATCATCCCATAAGGTTGGTAGATGATACAAGACTCACCTTTTCCACCTCATGGCCATGTCATCTCCACATCACTTCTCCTTGTCCACCTCACTCGCCACATGTATTCATGAGATGGCTTGTGAGTTCTCAACTCACCCTAGCCATTGATCTCCCAACCTTGGACTAATCTTATCCATATATTACTTTGGAGGCATTTCCCCTAAAAATGGTTGATTTTGTCTCATTTGATCAATCACTCAATCAAGAAAACTTAGCTAACTTATGCACTCACACTTCCAATCTTAGATACCTCCATCATTGTAACATTTCAAGCCATCACCTTGCACCCAATCCATTATAAAACACCTCCATTGCATCCACTTCATTTTGAGCATCATTTAGAGCCATTTGTTCAAGCAAAGTAGCACACAAATCCTCAACAAAGGGCCAACCGAAAGCATCATCTAGACAAGGTAAAATTGCTATTTTTTTCTTTTATTTTGTTTAGATTTAACCTAGGCCAATCTTGAGTGGATGTTTGTGTTCATCTTCTTTCATTTTCTTTTTCATTTTTAGAGTAGAAAAACACTTGCACATATTTATGGCATGCTTGGTGGGACCCACGTCATGGGTCTGCTTTCACTTTCTTTTGTTGTTTTAAATATTGCATGTTTGGGTTTTCAGCACAAAGGAAAATATGCCTTGATGGGTGAATCTTCCTAATCACAAGGGTGATATTGTTAGGGAATAGGTGACTATTCACCCACCCCTCAGACATAAAGGAAAATATGTAACCAACAAATAGGAATCTAAATTGCAAAGGAGAACTCATTTTGGGTCATACTGAAGGGTGGATCTACTGATAGAAAAGGAAAATTTTCTTGGATCACAAAGGCAGGAACACTTACACCTCTCCATCTGATAGATGATATTACATGTGCCTTTATCTTGGAAAGGAAATATTGAATCCAAGAAATAGGTGAATCCCCTAGCCACAAGGGCGAACTTGAGGTAATCTAGAATGCTAAATTTTTCAATTTACACTTTCATTTGATTTTGGATTTGGATACTAATCATCAAACTCATTCGTCTCTATTTGTGAGATCTTACTAATTTTTGTGTAGCTCATTGTTCATACAAGATCGGAGGTCAAATTACTAATTTGTGTGTTGCAGGATGATCAGTCGAAGACCCTTAGTTTAGATTGCTTGTATCTTTTTCATACTAATTTAGGCACATTTTATTTTATTAAAGGGTCAATTTACACTTTTTTTTCATGTTTGGGAGCATGTTGTTGACATATGCTCTCCCCTTGCACTGTACGGTGAGCCTGGGGATCAGAAATCATAACTCATTCTATTCCAATTGAGTCCACCTAGGAGTACTAGTACATGTATACTCTCCCCTTGAACTACATGCGAGCTTGGGGATAAAAAACGTCTAGTATTTCCTTCCCTTTAGGAGACCTACTTAGGGATTTCATCACCCCAAGGGACGATCTTAATCACGTGTACCAACATGGTATATAAAGGGAGGAGAGCCAAAGTTGCACCCCAATCTAGTCGCATCATGTCTGGCAGAGCACTAATACTAGGGTGACTCCTAGTTAAGGTGTGAAGGGTTGGTCTAAGTTTTCAGTACCTCATTGGGGCTCCCGATCCATGCTTGTGATAGGTTGGTGTTCATGGTTTTTTCCTCACATACCATAGTGGTATATTGAGAGCTTGTATAGCTAGATACGACTCGTGCTTAGTCATGGCTTGCTGTAGTGCAGGGATTACAGACGACACCCCAAAGTTACTCACCATGTACTCTCTTATGTAGAGATATAAATCCTCATGGTGAACTATGATAGTTCCTGAGTGAGAGAGTGAAGGTGAGACCATGGCATCTATTGATGACCCTGTGCCATTGAATCTCTAGTTGTCTACCTTCATGAGAAAGGGTGATCTAGAGAAAAACCCTAGTATCATGGAGTATTAACCTTGAGGTGTCCCCTCAAGGTGGTGGGCCTACATCAAGTTTGTATTTCATTATTACTAATTGTAGGCTTGTGTTGTATGGCGTGTCTTCTTGTGATATATCAATTCTTGTTGTCAATCCAAGTCAGTCCTAGCCCACTGCCTGTTGTTTGTTGTTTTTGTCCTTTGACATAGTTTGCCCCTACCCTTAGTTGTGAGTTTTCTTCTTACAAGGGAAAATTTTCATTATAAATAGGTAATCCTACCCTACCAAGGGTGAATCCATGTCAAGTCTAGTCCAGTCATCCTGATAGGTGAATTCACTTTTGTCATGGGAAAATTCACTAGTGGGTCTTTTAGATAGGCGACCCCACATTTGCTTGTTCCTTGAATAGGTGATCCCATTCATCTCCATTTGTACATACCCTAGAATAGGTGAACTTTTCCACCATAGGGGTGATCCTACATCAAGTCCATACCTTCCCCATTCATACATCTAAAGAGATAGGTGATCTTGCTCCCCCAATAGGCATTTCCACGTCTTGTCCATATAGCTGAAGTAAGAGGCGATCCTGAGACCTAGATAGGAAAACTTGTGTTTCCGAGAGGTGATCCTATTCTAGCCTAACAATACAATATAAGACATAGGAAATCCTTTGAATCCTATAGGGGTGAACCTACTACACATAGGGGTGAAATCGTGACCTTTTGAATAAGCGATCACGCAATCTAAATAGCCGAATTAGTTACCCACAAAGGCCAATCGGCCTCCCATAAAAAAAATAGAGAATCAATCCTCTTGACCAATAAAACCTTGTTGTTTCTCAATTCTATTTTTGTGATCAAATAATTTTTATCACCATCCATCTATCCGTAGTTGTCATTTTTTTGCATCTGCATTTTTCAAAATTCATCGAATCTTCAATCAAATCATAGAGGCTCATCTTAGGATATCCCTAGATTGCATATCCATCATCGATCCATCAATCTAAATCCCTTAGACATCATTTTAGGTACCTTTTATCCAATTGGGTTAGGTAATTGATGCTAATCATTATCATCCAAGCTAACTTAGGATTGTCATCCATCTTGAGTCAGTAATCCTCATGGCCTTACAATTCTACTTCCATCTCGAGGTATATTTTGTGTCGTATTCATATTTTTTTATCATCCAATCCAATCATCAGTGTCTTATGTCATCCAATTGATCTCCTAAACCTATTTTGGAGTTAATCTTATCAATCCCATCTAATCAATCATCCGATCCAATTGATCAATCCAACTTGATCCAATCCAATTATCAATCCATCATTATCCAAGCAATCATCCAATCAATTGATCTATCATCCTAGAAATACTTTAAGTAATCATCTAGGACACCACTTAAGTGCATCTTAGGGCTTAGTGTCATCTTAATCTCCTAGTTACTTGCACTTTCATGCCCATTACCCGATCACAGGAAAAGAAACTTGTTGTGCAGTTTTCGCACACATGCCTCGCTAAAAGCATGGACCCTCTTTCGCTTTGATTTTTGGTGCCTTGGCCCTTTCATTTTGAGAAATTATCTTGCTTTGGAATGTCCTTAAATGTTCATTTTGATTGCCTAAGTGATTCCCCTAAGTTATTCATTGAAAATCTTAAGTTTTGGGTGAGTTTCAGGTTTTTACACTGGTTCGGGACTTTCCACCACAGCCGAATTTTCCCAAATCCTACTCGGACTCCGGCTGAGCACTCTGGTTCAAAGATTTTCAGTCTTCATGGAATTCTGTGTGGACCGGATTTTTCTGAATTCCGTCCTGTCCTCGAGTTCCCAGATTTTCTTGGCTGTCTTGGTGGCGACATTAATGTTTTTCATATGAGCTTTGAACGATGTATTTAATCGATCTCTGATGACTTTTATGCCATTATGTTTTATTGTTTGTCATCGATTGAGCTGAGGAGTTTGTTCTTTGAGTATTCAATTTGATTTAGGGCGCTGAGTTGGTGAATTGTTTGATTTAAGTGGTGATTTCTTGAGCATTGCTGTTATTGTCTTCGCTGGGCGCCTTTAAACTGGTATTTGCTGCCTCATTCAATTTCTGCTACATCAAATGGTATGTATTCGATTGCCCTGTTTTGATTGATGACTATGGATAACACTTTGATGTTATAGAGTCTATTGGGGTCCGAATTATTGAATATTTGATCATTTCATGACTAGGGTTGCATAACATAGTTTGATTTATGGTCTTCCAAGTGATTTCTGAGCTTATTTGTTTCTTTGCATTATGAGATAACTTGCTTGAAGAGCTATGATTTCCCCCTAGTAAAGAATTAGCAGTTGAAATGATTGAATCCTAAGTTTTCCTGTGCGTTAATGGTGGATTTGTAGGGTTTGACTTAGGGCATCATCATTTAACCCTAGTATGCTTTTGAATTGGCCTAGAATTCTAAGATAATTCATGGAAGGCCCATATCAAGCTTGTCTCAGGCCTAGATTCTCAAAATTTATGATCGATCCATTAGTTTGAGTGAAATCATCATTTGGTGTCGAAGTTCGGGTTTCGTCCTCAGTTCGGGATTTTCCATCTCTGGCGGATTTTCTTGATCTCCTTCATTTTCCTAGAATTCGCATACTTTCAGAGTTTTACCTTATCCGTGGATTTCCTTCAGCTTTGGATTTTCTTGAAATCCTTGATTACCTATTTTTTTTGAATTTTCCAAGTGTCTCCCCCTTCGCGAAAATCCATCTCTGGCAGATTTTCCTAGAATTTGATGAAATATGAAGGAATATGAAATAGCATGATGAGTTAATAGGTGATGGTGCATTTTATGATTTATTTATGCTATTTTGAGATCTCACATGCTGTTTGTTGATTAATAATGATTGGATTGAATTTCTAATAGGTGTTTTCATGATTATTCCACTGGAATTCATCTGGCCTAGAATTCTCCGAAATTCCTCCCTGGCTTGGATTCCGCGGATGGTTTTGAAACCCGAAGTTTAACATGATCATTCTATATGAGGTTTAATTTGATTTAATGATGATTTTGATTGATTAACCTTTGTTGGTGTGATCTTTATTATGTTTCCTTTGTCAAGAGTAGGCTGAATCTAGCAAGATAGTGACTGGGAAGGCTAAGAGTGACATGGAGGGATCTTCAGTGTCTAAAGTAGAAAGAATTAAGATGGACATCCAGAGTAAAATCCTAGAGAGTAAGATCACCTCCATCTGGTCAGAAGTAACATATACCAATGCTGGACTATGGGACTATGAGGAGTTCAAAGGCAGAATGGGAGTGCCTGATCTTTGTCTGGTGGCTAAGAGGATGTTAGAATCAGGATTGGCGCATGTCATTGGTTTCCCTTCCACAGTGCAGTGTTATGAGTTAGTCCTTGAGTGTGCCAGGCACTATGACAGTGATACACAGAGAATTATTGGTCCTCAAGGGAGGATTATGGCAAACTTGAACCCTGTTTCCATTTCTTAGACTTTTGATATGCCAGATAGATCTCATGTGGTGGCATTCAACATGGAGGAAACCAAGGAGTACTATGAAGAACAAACTATCAAATCTCAGTAGCTCATCAATTCTTGGCTGGAGAAGCCCAAGTCTCATTATTCCAAACTGCCTAAGTAGTTATTCAGGGAAAAGTTCAAAAAGGAGTATTATGATGCCATCACTCTTCTTAGTAGGGTGGTTGGATTGAAGAATGTTGGTATGTTTGAGAATTGGATGTACCATGTGATTGTGAGGATGGAATAGGAAAATACCGACTATCATTGGGCAGGTTTCATAAGCAGAGTGATTCATGAGAAATTGTCCAATGTGCTACAAACGAAGACCTTCATAATGACCTCATGCTTGGTCTATGCTCTTGCAAGATTTCATCCATACAAGGGATTGAGTACCAAGGGTGTCTTTAGACATGATATTATTTATGAGGTGTACCCTAAATTGCACTTGGGAAGTTTGAGTTACAGGAGGGTGAATGATGCATTCACCATGCATATCACCAGATTACTTCAGGGAGCAGAGCATGTGAGGATTTCAGACCAAACTAAGGAGCTAATTAAGAAATATGGTGCTTGGTTCATTCAATTCCCAACCTTCTCGTACATCCAGGTTGATGGCTGTCAAAGGGATCCATATAGGCTTCCAAGGTATCCCATTGATCATATCATACTTTTGGAGGTCACTTGACAAATATGTGACTTTGATGCCATTATCAAAAGAGACAAACATAAGACTAGTTTTGGTGGATACTTCCCTTTGAGAATAGGTATTGGGGAGGCATGCCCTTCCATTATTTCTGTCCAGGATTCAGAAGAGGAAATGAGTACTCTTGGGTTGTCTTTCCATTCCAAGAGGTGCATATTTGATATAACAGGTGAATCCCAAAAGAAGGCAAGTAGAGAGTATAGCCATAAGGTTGATTTGGAGGACTACTGGGCCAATTGCAGTGATGAATATGAGGTCAAGAAGAAGAATTTTTCTCAGCTTCCAGTTGAATTAGTCCATTTATATAATGTGAAGGCAGTCCCTGATCAAGTGGAAGATGATGGAGACCTGATTCAAGGTCATGCTTATGAGGCAATAAAGGACAGGCCAATTGGTGATGTGGATTGGTTAGAAGAAGAAAAGACAGAGCTAGGACATATAATGGGTCCGGTCACCAAGTTTACCAAAATGTGGCTAAAGCATAAAATGTGGGAGTTAGAAAATGAAGGTGTACAATGCCCCTATGAGCTGCTGGGAGATTAGGACCTTCACTCCACTTTCAAGGAATCAACTGAGCAAGATCCTAAAGACAAAGGTAAGGTGGATTCTCCTTTCAAGATGAAGATTAAGGGTGTTCAGGTGGAGGAATCTCAAGAAACAAAAAAACAAAGAAAGCCAATTGGTAAGAAAAGGTCAAGGACCAAGAAGTCCAGTAAGGAGGAAACTGAAAAGAAGATTCCCGAGGTCGATGTTCCTGTGCCTAAAAGAAGGATAATTATGAGAATATCACAAAAGGCAGGTTCCAAGGATGGAGTTGAAGTGGGTCCACCTGTGGTAGATGTAGAGAGTTTAGGGGAAAAGACACAGGTATATACAAGGAGGTCTAGGACTCCTTCCCCTAAGGATAGTGTGCCCAAAGTAGATCCTCCTCCAATTACCTGTCATAAGGAGCAACATGATGATGTTCCTTCTTCTCATGAAGCTCAAAGAGATCCAGGTGAATCTGAGAAAGCTGAAGATCATCCAGACACTGAAGGAGAAGAATTCCATGAGGGTGAGCTTTATAGTGCAGAAGCAGAAGTTGAAAAGGTAATGAAGTCTCCCTTGGTTGCATATGTAGAGTCACCTATTGGAACTGAAGAGGTAAAATCGCCTCCAGGAGAGGAAGAAGCAGAGAAGATTCCATCACTTGGGCACAAGGAGGAACATGCTGAAGAAAAGGAGAGCAAGATAGATGAGACTCCTGAGAAGTAGAGTTTGGATAAAGAAGCATCTAAGGGTCAGTAGTAGGAGTTGGGAGAAAGTGAAGTGTAGTTAGAGTCCACTCTTTTGGATTGGTTTGACAAGGAAATAAAGAGAAAGTATGTTGTTGTGGAAGATACTCCACCCAACTGGGATGAGTTGCTAGCCAATATTGGAAAGGATAATTTGATGCTAGTAATGACATTGTGATTCGTTGCCATACTTGTGTTTCTTCTTATCTTGCATGGTTCTTATTATTCTATCTTTAGAATTGTTTTGAGGAAAATTGATATTTAAAGTTAGATTTGATTCAATGATGTTTATGGTTTGATATTCGAAGTGTTGCAACAATCCCTAGTCCATACTTTTCACAACCAACTGATTGTTAGTTGCTTTGCAAAGTTAGCCTGGACTTTATATTCATTGTGCTTAGTTCAATTGTGAGAGTTTATTCATTTCAATAGGGTTGTTTGAATGAATGTTCATGATCTGAAAATCTTAACACCTTAGAAGATTGCATTATTTCTATAAGATTGCAGATCCATCTGGGTCAAGTAGAAATCAGTTTTGAGGGATTGGTCCATTTCAAGTGTTTTGTCATTTGCATTGTTGATCGTAGGTTTAGTATTAGATCTAGAAATCTCTTTGAAACCCTCATATTTTGTTATTTCTTTGATTATTGGGTTAAATTTAGGATTGAAGTATCATCATATTGCTAGATCTGATAATTAGAGATTCAATATTTTGCTTGTAGTAAGGTCCCATTGTGATTACCAACATTTTCACATTTATCACTAAGTTGTTTATGCATTGTCAAGACCTGACATTAGAGACCTTGGGGTTATATCTTGAGGCTTGCTGATAGAGATTTACCTTTCAAGAGAGATAGGATTTC
Organism: Sequoia sempervirens; assembly: GCA_007258455.2. Classification (NCBI taxonomy): domain Eukaryota; kingdom Viridiplantae; phylum Streptophyta; class Pinopsida; order Cupressales; family Cupressaceae; genus Sequoia; species Sequoia sempervirens. The sequence goes on from VDFB02373782.1 coordinate 221,142, forward strand.
ATATTCTATCTGAGTTGTTGCTGTGCAAAAAATATCATCAATAGATTGGTGCTAGAAGGAGGGCCTGAATAAGCAAGCTGGATTAGTTTTTGAATGCCAGCTCTCCTGAAAGATTCAGAAGAAGAACCAGATCTACTCCAGGAGAGGAGGAATTTCAAGAATTACCAGTCCCTACTAGGTCAAGAAGGACCAACAGAAGGGGAGAATCATCATCTGGCCAACCATCTCCATCATTTCCATTTTCATCAAGTTCATTCGAGTCTGAGTCTAAGGACATTCCCATTCCACAGCCTCATCCAGTCATAAATCAGCCGTTACCACCCCCACCTCTGCTAATGGCTTTCCTAGCTAATAACCCATCTCCATTGAGTTTCACCAATTACAATGTCATGCCCAAGAACCCTGAACACTTTTGTTCAAAATTCCATGTTAATGATCCCAATAGAATTGTTGAGGAACACATCAGGATCTTTCAGACTGACCTTAAGGATAGAGGAATCAACCATGAGGATGTAGCATGTAGACTCTTTCCTTATTCATTGGGGGAGGATGCATTCTATTGGTACAATCATTTACCTGCTAGGTTTATCCAACATTGGACTGAGCTAGAGACTACATTCTTGCAAAAGTTTCAGATTCCCATCAGCCCCAATGAGATCTATCTCCAGTTCACTAATGTTAAGAGAGAGGTCAATGAGCCTATAGCATCGTTTAACAATAGGTTTCATTGTGCCTATACCAGACTGCAGGCCCCTTATGCTGTTGATGAGCCTACTGCTTTAGAAGTCTATTATGAGGGACTTGACAGTCTGCCAGCTACCTTTATGAAGTGAAGTAATAACCCTCCTGCCTATCTAATTGATGCATATGTAGAGGCTGTGAAGCTTAACACTACTTTAAGGTGACATATGTCTGGGCCTTTACCCTCATTAGGACCCGTTGCTCACCCTGGACAAGTTCAAGCTCTCAACCAGACTCTTGCCAACCATACTCCTATCATGAATCCGGTACCTTAGTTGCCTCTAGTCCCTCACCCAGGACCTCTTGTGAGACAATTTTCACCCACAATTAGTTACCCTCAACAAAATGTGAATCAACCTCTTCATACACAGCCTCACACTAGCTATCCCCCATACCTGCATAATTCTGAAGTTTTGAACCAATCACTGAATGCCAATGCAGTAGTGGGATACCCTCAGAATAATGCAAATCAGCCTCCATACAATAATCTTGACAAGGAGAGACTGGATGAATTGTTTGAACAAGTAAAGAAGTTGAATATGGAGATGACTTATTTAAGGAACTAGAATAGTCAATTGTAAGCTGCCCAGAAAAATATGTAGTCCAATCAGAATAAAGAAAATCCACAACGACAACACTTTGACAGAGGGCAACGTAATGAAAGAGGATACAAAAATGAAAGAGGATACAACAACGACAGAGGATATAATAATGACAAAGGGTATAATAATGACGAAAGACATAACTATGATAAAGGACAATCCTCAGGCCAGAACTTTGATTGAGGGCAGGGTGCTGGACAAGGGTTCGATAGGAGGCAGCCACCATGACAAAACATGACTCAGAACACAGGGCCTAACAATGGAGGAGTCCCCACCCCATTGGATCAACCAGTTAATCAGCCTGTCAATCAACCAGTTAATCAAGAGAAGCCTCCTAACGGTGTATATCTAGCCGAGGCTGCTTTATCAGGATGGTGTAGGCTCCATAAAATGAGTCAACATTCTGAGTTAGATTGTCAAGAATTCCAAACGGCAACTTCAATTTTTCAGTATGAAGTGGAGAATAATGTAGGTAGTTAGAAAATGGTACCCTCTACTCCTTATGATTCACCAGTGTTGCTACTGAATCATGCTCCTTTTCCACAAAGTAAAGAGAATGTACCTGAAGAAGAGGAATCTGACTAGCTAGAGGAACAAGTAGACCAGGTATGCAATGGAGATGAAATTACATAGTTATTTGATGAGAATCCAGTAAATGACAATGGTCCCAGGGATGAAGAAGAGGCTTTTGTTGAAGAAGTACAGACCTTCTAGAGACCTGTCAAGAAGTATGACTTGAGGGAATTGCCACATAGATGTCCACAAGCTGGAGGCCCCTTACTACTTCCATTCTACTAAAAAATTTCAACACTCCTCCAGATCCTAATGCTAGCAATAATCCATCACTACCTCAGGTTTCCAAGAAATATTTATCTCAAGATCAAGGACATATGGACCTACCAAAAGGGAGAGGTATTGATGCAAACAAGGATAAGGCGATGGAATACCCAAAGGAGACCCCTGCTGATCCAAGTGAGGAACAAATGGCCCTGTATGTTGCTGAAGAACTCAAAAAATTAAAGGTAAGTCTATCTGAATTTTAGTTATTAAGAGTTCCAACCATTAGGAATGAAGTTCTAGGAGCTTATAATGCAAATTCCATGTCACAAGATAAATCAGTTAGCGAAAGTGTCAATATGGCATCTAGTTCTCAATCAGTAGGAAGGAAAAATCAGAGTCATAATCAAGCCCACGTGCCTCCTAGGGATAAGGGAAAAGAGAAGGACAAATCTCAAGTTGCTCAAGTGGATACTCCCTTAACTCTATTTCAAGGGAAGACAGATACACCCCCATTCCTCATTTCTATTCGCATATTTGATAAGAATTTGCATAATTGTTTGCTGGATTTTGGTGCTTCAATCAATGTTATGCCTTTTGGTGTCTGTAGAGCTATGGGTATTACTCCTGATGACTAGCAAAAGAATGTTACACAATTGGATAGGACTGAAGTTAATGTTGTAGGGGAGTTAAATATGATTCATATGCAGATTGCTTTTGATCCTAGAATTCAGCAGGTCATTAATATACAGGTAGCTGACATACCTTATGCTTATGGCCTAATCTTGGGAAGAGACTTTATCGGGGCTTTAAATGGATATGTCTCGACTGATCACTCTCATATGTGGCTTCTCTGGAAAGGAGTGCCAAACCAGATTAGAAATGAAAGAGAACCTAGAATGAAATACATGATTACAGAATATCAGAAGACCTCTACTGAAATTATGATATCATAAGTATGGGTAAATATGTGCTTGCAACCCCTCTTGAGGAGTCAGATGTAGAGGAAGTTATTATGTTCCACACAAAACCTGTTGACCTTACAATAGAATCTAGTGGTACTAAAGCCTTAATCGAACCAGTTGAAAATGATGATGATCTAGAAGATAGTCAGCTAGCCTTGCTAGATAATTTTCAGGAGTTCATCCAGAAGTGCATTGAAGATCAGGTTTAGTTGGGAAGAGGAATGAACTTTGGAGATCTACTCTTGCCCAATTGGTGTAGGGTGCAGAATGCTTCCCATTCAGAACTGGATTGTTTCTTATGCCAGGCTGTAGTGGAACAGATACAAAAATGTATCAAACCCACTCCAGTAGTCAAAATTGATATCCAGAATGTCCAAGAGGATCCCAAAGGAAAAAGAGTGGTGTTGTTTGAAGAACCATCCAGTAGCAATAGTGCAAGTGACAAATCAAGGAATTCTGCAGTTGCTGGTAGCTGAACTTTAAGATTTGATGGGTCCAAATCAAAGCAAGGAGTTGGGGCAGGTTTTGAGCTAATTAGTCCAAGAGGTAAGACATTCTTTGCTGCTCATAGACTTCAATTTCACTATATGAATAATGTAGCAGAATATGAGGCTTTAGTCCATGGGCTATTAATGGAATTAAAGAAAAGGGTTAAGATCTTGCAATTTTTTGGAGATTCTAAGTTAGTAGTCAAACAAGTTAGGAGGCAATACTCTTGTCATGACAGAAGAATGACCAACTATAGAAATAGAGTATGGGATCTTATTGAAGGATTTGATGCCTTTAATATTCAGTTGATTCCACGATGTAAATATCAAAAAATTGACTCTCTTGCCCAGGTGGCTAGTACATTACAACCCCTGTCTCTTTCTGGATTAAAGCACTTTATTGTGGAACTGACCCCAGTACCCTCAGTACCTGACAATGTCACCAACTTCTAGGTATTTGAAGATGACAAGCATATATTAGATTTTATCACTAGTACAGATGTCTTTGCTTCTCAAATCATTGATGAAACTGAACTCCAAGAATCAGAGATGGACTTGGAAGGAGTAATTAATCTAAAGACCAACACTATTCCTAGAGGAATGGTGCAATTAGAAAGGATCTTTGATTTGGACAGGGTCAGGGATCAAGAACAGGATGCTAAAAAGGAGTCCATCAGTGGACAGTGTGACAAATATAATATGGGATCTCAGGATGACGTCAAAAATATCTTTATTGGCAAAGTATACACTCCAGAAGAAATGAAATGAATAATCAATGCACTACATAGATATCTAGATGTGATAATCTAGAGTTATGAAGACTTAAAGACTTATGATATATCAATCATAACCCATACTATCCCTCTCAATCCAGGAGTAAAACCTTTCAGACAAAGGCAAAGACCCATCAATTCTCTACTAGAACCCATAATACAGAAGGAAGTGTAGAAACTATTGTTTGCCATAATCATATTTCTAGTAAGACATTCTACTTGGGTTGCGAATTTGGTTCCTGTCAGAAAGAAAAATGGTGAAATCAGGCTGTGTAGATTTCAGGAACCTAAACAGGGCATCAGAAAAAGATAATTATCCAATACTCTCACTGGATGAAGTACTCCAGATTGTCAATGAGTCTCAGATGATGTCTTTCTTGGATGGTTATTCGGGATACAACCAGGTCATGGTGCAATATGAGGACAGACACAAGACTGCTTTCACCACCAAGTGGGGCATTTTTTCCTATAGGAGGATGCCCTTTGGCTTGATTAATGCTGGAGCCACATTCCAAAGAGCCATGGACATTTCCTTTAAAGACATAATTGGTAAGTGCATAATCATTTATATGGATGATCTAACAGTTTTCTCCAAGAAGAGAGATTATCATATCTCAGATTTGTGCAAGGTTTTTCAGAAATGCAGAGAGTTTGAGATATCTCTCAATCCAAAGAAATGCATCTTTGAAGTTACAGAGGGTAAATTGTTGGGACATGTTCTCTCTGGGGAAGGAATTTCCATTGATCCAAAATGAATAGAAGCTATACTCAAGATCCCACTGCCTGCTAGCAAAAAATAAATGAAATCATTCTTTGGCAAGATCAACTTTGTGAGGAAGTTCATCACTAGATTCACAGAAATAGTCAAGCCCTTGAATGCTATGTTGAAGCAGGAGGCCAAAGTTGAATGGAATGTTGAAGCAAAGGAAGCATTTGTAGAGATAAAAAGGGCTATTGATGAAGCTCCAGTTTTGGTGAGTTCAAATTATGCTAAACCATTCTATATCTATTCATTTTCTTCTGATTACTCTTGTGCTGCTATGTTAACTCAAAAATCAGATCAAGGCAATGAACATCCCATAGCATTTATGAGTGCACCATTGAAGGATGCAGAGATGAGATACCCAAGTGTGGAAAAGTAGGCCTATGCCTTAGTCAGGGTTGTAAAGAAGTTTAGACACTATATCCTCAGGAACAAGGTCTTTGCCATAGTTCTTGATCCTACAGTTAAGTTGTTGTTAATGCAGAATGAGCTAGGAGAGCGTAGAGCTAAGTGGGTAACTATGTTATAGGAGTATGACATTGAGATTCAACCCATGAAGCTAGTAAGAGGGCAATGACTTACAAAGACAATGGCAGAGGTAGGCCCTGATCTTGCGGCTCAACATTACAATCTTGAGGATGTTTCCCCTGGCGAATGGTATGATGACATCGTTCATTATCTCCTAACTCAGAGATGCCCTGATCATGTTAATGTAGTTCAAAGAAGGGAATTGCACTTAAAGAGTGACTGTTTCATGCTGAAAGGAGCTATTCTATACAAGAAAAATCATGAGGGTGTTTACTTAAGGTGCCTAGGAAAGGCAGAGTCTGAAAGAGTGATGTTAGAATTTCACAACAAATATGGTACAGGCCATGGGTCAGCACCTTCTACAGCAAACCAGATTCTGAGAGCTGGTTACTATTGGCCTACACTATTCAAGGACACACACAACCATGTCAGAACTTTTCATGTGTGTCAAACTGCCGCAACCAGAGAGAAGTATGCAGCACTCCCACTCCAACCAGTCTTTGAGGTAAAACCTTTCGCATAGTGGGGGATGGACTTCATATGTCCAATCAATCCGCCTTTCTAAGTAGGTCACATTAATATCCTTACTATCACTGATTATTTTACAAGATGGAATGAGGCCCTTGTTTGCAAGCAATGTACTTCTGAGGTGCTAATTAATTTCATTGAATCATATATCATTAACAGTTTTGGATGTCCTATGTCTTTAGTTTGTGATAATGGTCCTGCATTTTCATCATTGAAGTTTTCTAATTGGGCTTTTGATCATGGGATTATAATTAAGTTTGCATCCAATTATTACCCTCAGGGTAATGGTTTGGCTGAATCTTCCAACAAAAATCTCCTGACTGTCATTCGCAAACTATTAGAAAGAAATCTGAAGGATTGGCATACCCAACTTAGATTTGCTCTCTAGGTAGATTGTACAAGACATAAGACTTCCATAGGAATGTCACCTTACTACCTAGTTTATGGGTTAGAGCCTGTGTTTCCTATTTAGTTGAAAATCCCTACCTTATAGTTCATTAATGAATATTATGATGAGGGAGATAAACATGAGGCCAGAATCGCTGAATTGTTACACCTTGAGGAAAAAAGAGATGAAGCCCTGGAAAACTTTGCTAAAAATCAGGGGGTAGTCAAGAGATGGTTTGATAAAAGAGCCAAGGTAAAAGCTTTTAGGATTTCTAACTTGGTTCTTTACTAGGATAAAGGCCATGACCGTAAGGGGGAGCATGGAAAATTTGATAAAATTTGGCTTGGCCCTTACCAGATTTCAGAAATTCTGGGAGATAATGCTTTCCATTTGAAAACTCTCATTGGAGAAGACATCCCACTGCCTGTCAATGGGTAGTATTTGAAGCATTATTTCCAGTCTTGAGTTGTTTTCAGCTCTTTTCCTGTATATAGTTAGATTAGGTTTCCTTTCTATTTTGTTTTCTTTTCTTTGCTTTGGTTAGAGTAGGTTTCCCTTTCTGCTTTGTTTTTGTTTGTTTTGGTTAGTGTAGGTTTGATTTTGGTTTGGTTTGTTTTTGCTCTGCTTTGGCTTTGGAGGTTTTCCTATTTTCTCCTGGGTGTGTTGCACCTGTATGGAAAATATATCATTACCTGAGATTGTTCTAGGTATTTTTGGTGGACTTTAGTCTTGTATCTTGAAAGGATGGGTGAAGTTTATGTTATCGTCAAGCAGTCTAAATTTTTGATTTATAGAAGATGGGTCACTGGTTTTGATTTGAATTTGAAATATTCTGGAATCTTATATATTTCATACATCTTAAGGATCCTGATGTTGCCGTAGGATCCTTGTGAAGTCCTGTCAGGTGAAAAATCTTATTTTTGCTTCAGCGCCACTATGGTTCTCAGCCCTGAGTGTGAACTTCATTGTTCAAAGGTTGAAATAAAAAGTGACACAGAAAGAATATCAAAAGAAAGAAAAGTGAAATATTGAAAATCAAAAGAATAAATTCAACTTATCAGGAGTATCTGAATATCTCTATCGGGGCTATAAATGCCTGGTTGGCAATAGAGCTATGTTCGGGAGAATCTCAATGATAACCTCATTGGGGATATAGGAACCTAACTGGTAGCGAGGCTCTATCCAGGTTGCTTTTGAAGTTAGAATCTTTACGTAGCCTATCCTGACTGAACTTGGTTTCTGCAATAGCTCAAGGAGGGAAATGAACTCATATGCACACACTTCAATTTTTCAGTTTATGGAAGGTTCGGTCTACCCTTTGGTTCTGATTCTTTATTCTTTTCATTTTGATTTGTTTGTCTAATAGTTAGACTGAAACTAGAGATTCTGGGTTCTTGATTCCTATTTGTCATCAAATGCTCTAGAGCATTTCCCAGCAGAGTCGCCATTTGTTGTGCAGTTTTCACACACGCCCCGCTGAAAGCAGGGACGCTCTTTCGCTTTGGTTTTTGGTGTCTTGTCCCTTTCATTTTGAGGTTTTATCTTGCTTTGGAATGTGCTTAGATGTTCATTTTGATTGCCTAAGTGATTCCCCTAAGTTATTCATTGAAAATCTTAAGTTCTGGGTGAATTTTGGGTTTTTACCCTGGTTCGGGACTTTCCACCCCAATTGGATTTTCTCGGATCCTGCTCGGACTCCAGCTGAGCACTCTGGCTCAGATATTTTTAGTCTTCACAAAATTTCATGTGGACCGGATTTTTTTGAATTCCGTCCTATCGTCGAGTTCCCAGATTTTCTTGGCTGTCTTGGCAGTGGCATTAATGTTTTTCGTACGAGCTTTGAATGATGTATTTAATCGATCTCTGATGACTTTTATGCCATTATGCTTTATTGTTTGTCATTGATTGAGCTGAGGATTTTTTTTTGAGTATTCAATTTGATTTAGGGTGCTGAGTTGGTGAATTGTTCGATTTAAGTGGTGATTTCTTGAGCATTGTTGTTATTGTCTTTGCTGGGCACCTTTAAACTGGTATTTGCTGCCTCATTCGATTTCTGTTGCATCAAATGGTATGTATTTAATTGCCCTGCTTTTGATTGATGACTGTGGATAATGCTTTGTTGTTATAGAGTCTATTGGGGTCTGAATTCTTGAATATTTGATCATTTCATGGCTAGGGTTGCATAACATTATTTGATTTATGGTCTTCCAAGTGATTTCTGAGCTTGTTTATTTCTTTGCATTATGAGATAACTTGCTTGAAGAGCTGTGATTTCCCCTTAGTAAATAATTAGCAGTTGAAATGATTGAATCCTGAGTTTTCCTGTGCGTTAATGGTAGATTTGTAGGGTTTGAAATAGGGCATCATCATTTAACCCTAGTATGCTTTTGAATTGGCCTAGAATTCTAAGAAAATTTATGGAAGGCCCATATCAAACTTGTCTCAGGCCTAGATTCTCAAAATTTATGATCGATCCATTAGTTTGAGCGAAATCGTCATTTGGTGTCGAATTTCGGGTTTTGTCCTCAGTTCGGGATTTTCCATCTCTGGCGGATTTTCCCGATCTCCTTCGTTTTCCTGGAATTCACATACTTTCGGAGTTTTACCTTATCCACAGATTTCCTTCGGCTCTGGATTTTCCTGAAATCCTTGATTCCCTATTTTTTTTGAATTTTCCAAGTGTCTCCGACTTCCTGAAAATTCGTCTCTGGGGGATTTTCCCAAAATTTGATGAAATATGAAGGAATATGAAATAGCATGATGTGTTAATAGGTGATGGTGCATTTTATGATTTATTTATACTATTTTGAGATCTCACATGCTGTTTGTTGATTAATAATGATTGGATTGAATTGCTAATAGGTGTTTTCATGATTATTCTGCTAGAATCCGTCTAGCCTGGAATTCTCCGAAATTCCTCCTTGGCTTGGATTCCGTAGATGGTCCTGAAACCTGAAGTTTAACATGATCATTCTATATGAGGTTTAATTTGATTAATGATGATTTTGATTGATTAACATTTGTTGGTGTGATTTTTATTATGTTTCCTTTGTCAAGAGCAGGCCGAATCTAGCAAGGTAGCGGCTGGGAAGGCTAAGAGTGACATGGAGGGATCTTTAGTGTCTAAAGTAGAAAGAATTAAGATGGACATCAAGAGTAAAATACCAAAGAGTAAGATCACCTCCATCTAGTCAAAAGTAACAAATACCAATGTTGGACTATGGGACTATGAGGAGTTCAAAGGAAGAATGGCAGTGCAGGATTTTCGTCTGGTGGCTAAGAGGATGTTAGAATCAGGATTGGCACATGTAGCTAGTTTCCCTTCCATAGTGCAGTGTTATGAGTTAGTCCTTGAGTGTGCTAGGAACTATGACAGTGATACACAGAGAATTATTGGTCCTCAAGGGAGGATTGTGGCAAACTTGAACCTTGTTTCCATTGCTCAGACTTTTGATATGCCAGATAGATCTCATGTGGTGGCATTCAACATGGAGGAAGCCAAGGAGTAATATGAAGAATAGACTATCAAATCTCAGCAGCTCATCAATTCTTGGATGGATAAGCCCAAGTCTCATTATTCCAAATTGCCTAAGCAGTTATTCAGGGCAAAGTTCAAAAAGGAGTATTATGATGCCATCACTCTTCTTAGCAGGGAGGTTGGATTGAAGAATGCCAGTATGTTTGAGAATTGGATGTGCCATGTGATTGTGAGGATGGAATAGGAAAAGACCGACTATCATTGGGCAAGTGTCATAAGTAGAGTGATTTATGAGAAATTGTCCAATGTGCTGCAAACGAAGACCTTCACAATGACCTCATACTTGGTCTATGCTCTTGCAAGATTTCATGCATACAAGGGATTGAGTACCAAGGGTGTCTTTGGATAGAATATTATTTATGAGGTGTACCCTCAATTTCACTTGGGAAGTTCAAGTTACAGGAGGGTGAATGATGCATTCACCATGCATATCACCAGATTACTTCAAGGAGCAGAGCATGTGAGGATTTCAGACCAAGCTAAGGAGCTAATTAAGAAATATGGTGCTTGGTTCATTCAATTCCCAACCTTCTCGTACATCTGAGTTGATAGCTGTCAAAGGGCTCCATATAGGCTTCCAAGGTATCCCATTGATCATATCATACTTTTGGAGGTCACTTGACAGATATGTGACTTTGATGCCATTGTCAAAAGAGACAAACATAAGAATGGTTTTGGCAGAGACTTCCCCTTGAGAATAGGTATTGGGGAGGCGTTCCCTTCTATTATTTCTGCCCAGGCTTCAGAAGAGGAAATGAGTACTCTCTGCTTGTCTTTCCATTCCAAGAGTTCCAGATTTGATATAACGAGTGAAGTCCAAAAGAATGCTAGTAGAGAGTATAGCCATAAGGTTAATTTGGAGGATTACTGGGCCAATTACAATGATGAATATGAGGTCAGGAAGAAGAATTTTTCTTGGCTTCTAGTTGAATCAGTCCGTTTATATAATGTGAAGGCAGTCCCTGATCAAGTGGAAGATGATGGAGACCTGATTCAAGGTCATGCTTATGAGGCAATAAAGGACAGGAAAATTGGTGATGTGGATTGGTTAGAAGAAGAAAAGACAGAGCTAGGACATATAATGGGTCCAGTCACCAGGTTTACCAGAATGTGGCTAAAGCATAAAATATGGGAGTTAGAAAATGAAGATGTACAATGCACCTATGAGCTGATGGGAGATTTGGACCCTCACTCCACTTTCGAGGAATCAACTGAGCAAGATCCTAAAGACAAAGGTAAGGTGGATTCTCCTTTCAAGATGAAGATTAAGGGTGTTCAGGTGGAGGAATCTCAAGAAAAAAAAAATAGAGGAAGCCAAATGCTAAGAAAAGGTCGACTAAGAAGTCTAGTAAGGAGGAAACTGAAAAGAAGATTCCTGAGGTCGATGTTCCTGTGCCTAAAAGAAGGATAATTGTGAGAATGTGGGTCCACCTGTGGTAGAGGTAGAGAGTTCAGGGGAAAAGACATAGGTATACACAAGGAAGTCTAGGACTCCTTCCCCTAAGGATAGTGTGCCCAAAGCAGATCCTCCTCCAGTTACCTGTCATAAGGAGAAACATGATGATGTTCCTTCTTCTCATGAAGCTCAAAGTGAACCTAGTGAATATTAGAAAGCTGAAGATCATCCAGACACTGAAGGAGAATAATTCCATGAGGGTGAGCTTTATAGTGCAGAAGCAGAAGTTGAAAAGGTAATGAAGTCTCCCTTGGTTGCATATGTAGAGTCACCTATTGGAACTGAAGAGGTCAAATCGCCTGCAAGAGAGGAAGAAGCATAGAAGATTCCATCACCCGGGCACAAGGAGGAACATGCTAAAGAAAAGGAGAGCAAGATAGATGAGACTCCTGAGAAGCAGAGTTTGGATAAAGAAGCATCTAAGGGTCAGCAACAAGAAGTGGGACAGAGGGAAGTGCAGTTAGAGTCCACTATTCCGGACTAGTTGGACAAGGAAATAAAGAGAAAGTAGGTTGTTGTGGAAGGTACTCCACCCAACTGGGATGAGTTGCTGGCCAAGATTTGAAAGGATAAAGGTAAGAAGAAGGCCAAGGTCATTTACAGGATCGAAAGAGATGAGGCAAGTAATAAGGTGGCTCATATTGCAACTCCTACTCCAAATAAGAATAGGGATGAGGTAACTACAAAGGATTATAATGTGTAGACTTTCAATTTAGGGCCTACCTCTATTGAGTAGGACATTGAAGATTATTAGGGTTCTAGCACAGTTATCCTGGGGAGATTGAGTAAGGAAGTTCAAACTAAGCAAGAGCTAAAGAAGGAGAATGAGAAGCTTAGGAAATGCTTGGAGGATCTGATGAAACCCTTGCAATCCATTAACCCCTCATCCTTTGCTGCAAAACCCTTACCTCGAGAGACTATCACCGAGCTTGAAATAATGAAGGCTTCCACTCTTGCCACTGCAAATTGGCTGCAAGGGGTGCAAACTAAAGGAAATGATGCTATTAGGGACATTCTATCATCTGGGAAGGATGCTATGAGGGAAACTGATTGGTTGAAGGAGGTATTAGCCCAGGACAAAGAAGATACAAATCTCATGCTACATAAAACTAAAACCATCATGGAGTACACTAAAGATAGGATTATAAGTGATGAAAATCTCCCTTCCTCCAGAGTTGCTAAACCTTGGGAATGGTTTGAGGCATTGCAAATTAGGCAGTAGGTTTTGAAGAAGATTTACAAGCAGAGGAGGCAAATTGATGATACCCTAGCTGGTGTTTATAATGGCTGCATTGCTTTCTTTGAGATTATGACAGGGAGAAGGAAGATTGCACCTAAGTATTTGAGTTTGGAGCAATTGAGAAAGTGGTGGCATGATGTTTATGCTCCAGTTAGTGATGATTCTGTCACTGAACACTAGTTAGATGATGCGGCCACATAAATTGATGTTATTGATAAATACCTAACATATAAGGTTGAGTGGGATAAGTCAATGAAACAATCAAAGGAAGAAATTACATCAATTGAGAGATGACTTAAGGTTTTTCCTTTACCACTTGTGGCCGACTTGGATAGGGTGCTTTTGAAGGTGCATGAAATGCTAGATCAGAATAAGGACAAAGGGGGAAGATAGTTAATGATGGGCTACATTGAGATTTGTGCTTCCCTATTATTTTGCATGCATTGGTTCAAGCTGCATTGGAGATCCCAGGCCGACTTGGATGAAGTTCATGCATTTAATGCATATGATCTCATTTTAAACTTCTCTTGGCCGACTTGTTGTGCCTAATTGTTATTGTAAAACCCTATCTAGGCTGACATGTGTTGGGGGTTCTATAAATATGGCATTTTGCCTCATTTGTAAGGGCTAGACATAAGATAATAGATATATACAAATAGAGAGATAGTTAGAGCGAATTAGGTAGAGCAAGAGTTAGCAAGTAGTTGTTCTCAAGCAGATATTGTAACAGAAAGCTAGAATTGTTGCTACAGTGGATAATTTGATGCAAGTAATGACATTGTGATTTGGTGCCATACTTGTGTTTCTTCTTATCTTGCATGGTTCTTGTTATTCTATCTTTAGAATTTCTTTGAGGAAAATTGATATTTAGAGTTAGATTTGATTCAATGATGTTTATGGTTTGATATTCGAAGTGTTGCAGCAATCCCTGGTCCATACTTTTCGCAACCAACTAATTGTTAGATTCTTTGCAAAGTTAGCCTGGACTTTATATTCATTGTACTTAGTTCAATTGTGATGGTTTATTCATTTCAATAGGGTTGTTTGAATGAATGTTCATGATCTGAAAATCTTAACACCTTAGAAGATTGCACTATTTCTATAAGATTGTAGATCCATCTGGGTTAAGTAGAAATCAGTTTTGAGGGATTGGTCCATTTCAAGTGTTTTTTCATTGCATTGTTGATCATAGGTTTAGTATTAGATCTAGAAATCTCTTTGAAACCCTCATATTTTGTTATTTCTTTGATTATTGGGTTAAATTTAGGATTGAAGTATCATCATATTGCTAGATCTGATAATTAGAGATTCAGTATTTTGCTTGTAGTAAGGTCCCATTGTGATTACCAACATTTTCACATTTATCACTGAGTTGTTTATGCATTGTCAAGACCTGACATTAGAGACCTTGGGGTTATATCTTGAGGCTTGCTGATAGAGATTTACCTTTCAAGAGAGATAGGATTTCATATTTTGTCTTAGTTGTTGCTATGCAAAAAACATCATCAACAAAACTCATGGAACAACAACAGTCCCAAGGTGGTCAACCTCAATAGTCTCTGAATCCCCCCACCAACAAAGGTTCTTCACAATCCAACTTGGAAATCCCTGTGTGATAGAAATATGTTTATCAGAATAAGATAAGCAAATCACACAAAATGAAACATTAAACCAAAGAAAGTAAGATAAATTGAAATAAAATCAAACAGAGCTTCTTCAGAACTGTTCCATTTTTCTCTATCTCCAGGGATTTGTTTGAAGCTGTTGCTCTCAGATTGTGTAAGCATAGCTTCTCCGAATGACAACCTACAGAATGAGTGTGCAAAGGAAAGTACTTCTCTAATGCTATATACTGATGGAGTGAAATGTTGATACGAATATTCATAGGGGCTCTAAATTATGCACAGGGGCTCTAAATTATGCACAGAGGCTCTGGATTATGGATGCTTCTAAAACTATGATATGAGGATGATTGGCCATGATATGCTATGATTCTAAAGTCTATGAATGCTAAAAGCTATGCTATTGCAAATTTGGTATAGTTTTCCTATTGAAAGCTTCTCTGTGATTTCAAAGACCCGGCAATTCCTTTTATAGCTTTTTTGCAGGCAAGAGCCTGGCTGGCAAAGATCAATGGTTGTGAGATTGTCTGGTAGATTTGAATGGTGAGAGATGGAGAATGTTGGGAGGTTGGAGAAAAGAATGGAGCTTTGTCTTCAACCCACGGGAACAAGCTTGCACAGGAACAAAGAAATTAATTTTCTGTTTTGAAAGTTTGTTTCACAGTTGTTGAAGATAATCCAATATTAAATAAATAAATTTATTTAATTTCATGTGAGTTTGATTTTTGATTTGAGGACTATAGAAGATTTAATTAAATATCTAGAATATTTAATTGTGAATAGACTTTAGAAGAATTAATTAAATATTTAGAATATTTAATTGTAAATGGAATTTAGAAGATTTAATTAAATATTTAGAATATTTAATTGTGAATGGACTTTAGAAGAAAAGAATACTTAATCTTTATTTGAATAAAATATTCAAGCCAAGATTAAATGATAATTAATATAAATAAATCGTAATGCTTATTTAATTAATTGAGAAATGAATAAGAAAAGTGATTAAATAAACTTATTTATTTAATCAAAATGAAAGAATGAACAATATAAATAAGTTATTTAGATTTATTTATACGTAGATCGAATTCAGAGATTTAATTAAATATTAAAAATATTTAATTAATTACCAGACTATTGTGATGTGACCATTTTTAGGTGTATACATTTTGCTCCTCTTTGAAGTGATGTGTTTTACGCATTGCTTCAAAGAATTTTGAAATTTTCCCTAGATGTTAACTGTCGAATGTTGATAAGTATATGCCCCCTCGAACGATGAATCGATAAGATTTTGATTTTTTGTGAATTTTTGTTGAATTTTTAGATTTTTTGGAATGTTTCAATTTTTATGATTTTGATGATGTCGATTCATCGTTCGAAAATGACTTGAAAAGATGTAAGATGAAAAATTGATGACTAAATTGCCCCTGTTATGATAAAATGTGATAAAAATACCCCAATTTTGCTTTTAAATAGGTTAAAAATGTCATTTTCTATTTTAACCTAGTAAAAATTGTAAATTTTGAGCTCTAGAGTGAGAAAGATGGCACTTCCGATTCACCAGCACCGTTTCGAGCGCATCCAACGACATCAGCGGCCGACACATTATGGACTTGCAGTATGTACCCCGTTAAGCTTCTGCTTTTTGAAAATTTTTCGTTCGGAGCACATTTATCCATGTTTTGATTGTGAAAGAGTGTGTTTTAGCGCCCTTCAATTTTTTTGTAGTGCCCATGATAATTTCCATAGCGCCTATGATTCTGTAGTGCCCATGAGGCTTTCTGTTACGCCCTTGATCCTGTAGTACCCATGAGGAATTCTGTAGCACCCATGACCATTTTCATAGCACCCATGATTGGATGTTGCTGTGAGTGATCAATTTGTTCCCAAGGTTGTTGGAAAACAAATAATAGCTGATAAATTTTCTTTTAAAGTTGTTAAAAACAAATAAGATTGATAAGTTTGTTTCTAAAATTGTTAAAAACAAATAGGATGTTGATAAATTTGCTTTCATGAAAATGAAAACCAAATAGTAGTTTGATATGTTTGCTTCTAAGGTTGTTAAAAAAAAACATGATTTTGATATATTTGCGTTCCATGATGATGAAAAACAAATAGTTTGATTGATATGTTTTCTTCTAAAGTTGTTAAAAACAAACATGATATTGATTAATTTGCTTTCCATCATGATGAAAAACAAATTGTTTGATTGATATGTTTGCTTCTAAAGTTGTTAAAAACAAACATGATTTTAATTATTTGCTTTCCATGATGATGAAGAACAAACAGTTGATATGTATGTTTGCTTCTAAGGTTGTTAAAAACAAACATGATTTTGATTATTTGCTTTCCATGATTAAAAACAAATTGTTTGATTGATATGTTTGCTTCTAAAGTTGTTAAAAACAAACATGATTTTGATTATTTGCTTTCCATGATGATGAAAAACAAATAGTTGATATGTATGTTTGCTTCTAAGGTTGTTAAAAAAAAACATGATTTTGATTATTTTCTTTCCATGATGATGAAAAACAAATAGTTGATATTCAGATTTGATTGATGAGTCGTGATGATTTGATATTGATTTTTCTTTGTCATGATGATGTTTCAATAGGAGAGATTGGGCGTTTTGTAGTTACGGGAGACATTCTCGAAGACATGGAGATTGATTCCACAACTGGTATAGGTGGATAGAGATATTATCGAGGCATGTGGACTAACTTCATTACTTGAGGTGCCTGAGGTGCGTCTCAACAGAGCTTTATTGACATCACTTGCATAGAGGTGGCATAGTGATACAAACACCTTTCATTTACCAACCGAAGAGATTACCGTGACTCCAGAGGATGTGTATCGCATCTTGAGGATTCCAGTTATGGGAGAGATAGTGAGTTTTGATGTTCGAGAGGTGGGAGGTACTGATGCCTTGAGATGGATATTCGGAGATGATGAGATTGCAGGATATTATATCTCATGGAGAGAGATGACAGATTCATATGCACCCCTACCATCTGTACTTGCAGGTTTTATTGGAGGTGTTTTGTGCCTTGACCATAGGTCGAAGGGGTTTGTAGTCAGGTGGGGTCGTGTTTTGGAGAGGATGGTGATGGAGGGTACACAGTATGCATGGGGATCATGCATGCTTGCGCATTTGTATGATGAGTTACACCATATTGTATATTGTAGAGGCCAGAGTTTTGCTGTTGGTTGTTTGTTATTACAGATATGGGCATGGGAGCACTTTTCCATTATGCGACCGTTGACTCATGGATGACGACCTATCGGTCGATCCTACAGATGGAGATATACCGATATTATTGCTCAGCCGAGGCTGGGCAAACTAGATCATTGGCAGCATCTCTTAGATGATCTTGATGTAGTATGCTGGCGGCCATATGTAGATTGTGAGGCATGGCCAGAGGATGTGAGGGAGATGCCCTATGTCTTTACTTCCAGATATCTTATTGGCCATACATCATGGATTATTGAGAGGTTTCTTGTTGGACGAGTGTGTCAGCAGTACGGTCGGCCTTAGGGTATGCCTATGGGTTCTGCTATTTATGCACGGCGACAGCAGGAGATTACAGTGTGGGGTCCATGAATTTCTTATGAGGCAACGGTGGCAGAGTTCACTAGTTTAGGAGTATAGATGTGGGATTACCAAGCTGATATCCTTGATGGAGGGATGACGCCAGAGTATGGTCAGTATGTGTTAGAGCATCCTGCACCATGACTATTTGATCCTGATGAGCCTGTTGCTCCAGTTGCTGTACAGAGACCACAAAGAGGTGGTCAGAGACAATAGAGAGAGACAACTTCAGAGGGTGATGATTTGGAGGGAGATGATGATGATGAGTCAGAGGGAGATAGTGATGATGAGGAGAGTGGAGGTGATAGTGGTGGTGGAGATGGTAGGAGAGGTGGTGGTAGAGGTGGTAGGAGAGGTGGTGATAGAGGTGGTAGGAGAGGTGGACCGCAGATGAGACATACAGATCCATCATCTTCAGTAGATCTTACAGGGTCAGTTAGCACAATGGTGTCGAGTCGGATATCTTCTTTGCAGAGTACAATGCAGAGCTTAGAGGGTCAGTTAGCATAGGCACAGACCTTGATTACACAACTTTAGGGATAGTTGATGACAGTTACTGCTGAGAGAGATATAGCCAGACAGTAGGCTGAGCAGTCCATCGCTCTAGCTAATAGTCTACAGAGAGTAGTAGTAGGTACCTTTCCTGGTGACATGATGAGAGAGGTGACCAGAGCCGCCCGGGAGGTAGAGTTCTATAGGACCAGGTATCATGATGCGGTGCCACCTGAGCAGAGGGAGAGTTATACACAGTCTTGGTCTACTCATAGTCGCTCTCGGACCACTAGCAGGGGTGTTACACAACCATTACCTCTAGGAGGGCCATTAGGGATAGGTGGAGTAGGTTCATCAGGTGTAGGTGGAACAGGTCCTAGACTAGCACCATCAGAGGATAGCACTGCCTAGTGCATTGTACATGATATTCTATTGATACCCGTTTGAGATATTTGTATACACATTGATATGGTCCCATTTTTGATGATGTATACCTTTGTACATTTTGACATTCATTTTTGAGATATATGATATGCAGTGATGATTTCGTATGTGATGAATGCATCTATTTTCTATATGCATGATGTTTATGGTATGATTTATGAAAGTGTAATGTTATGATATTATTACAATCTATTGATGAATGATTATATGAATATAAATTTTGAAATAATGGATGGTACCATTTATGAATGGATATGAATGTTTGTGAATATGATTTATGCTTTGTTTTTATGTTTTCCTGATGCAAATATGTATGAAAAATGTATGAAATTATGTTTTTGTGAATCTCAAAATGTACTCAGTCATGCATTCGAAAAGATATGAAACATTTGATACTTTTCCAACTTTTGGGAAAATCTATAAATGCAAAATGCAGATTCTAGAATGAATGTAATCTAAACTAACCATGCAGGGTATATGTACAATATTGCCATTCTGAGAACTTATTTGTGCTTTTTGTATCATCATAAAGCATTGAAATGTTGAAAGTTAATACAAGCATCAAAGGGTATGTTAGCACCAGTGATGACCTAAGTATTGCTTTCATGAATTTTGATATAGCAAGTTAATACAAGCACCTAGGTATAATTGAACCAAGATGACCTGAGTATCGTTTGCATAAACAGACAAGAGTTAACCCGTTTCCTATGTAAATTCTGAAATGTCATCAATGATACTTAGTAAAGCATGTCTCGCGACCAATTTGCATAGTACTAATGATTTCCTCGCAAACAACAGACAAAGAAAAATCATACTCCTTCCTTGCTTTTCTAGTTCAATACATCATTGAATTGCTCCAAAGATATGATATAAAATCAATCAACCATTCAAATCTTGCCTAAAGTATTTCAAACATTATTCAGATTAAGATCATCCAACTTGGTTATCAACATTGATGTTCTTGTTGTGAGTAGCATTTGTTTGGATCATGTTGTTTTGGTTTCATTGGCATCGAATAAGTGTGTTGTGGTTGATTTGATGTGGCAATGTTTGTTGCATTTTGGCAAACTGTCTTGTGTCTATTTGTGATGTTCAAAAAGCTTGTTGCCCCTCTCTTGTTCAGTCTATGTTGCTGCCCCTAGTGTAAACACAACCTAAAGATTATGGATTTGTACAAATTTCATCAAGCCATGATGAAACATAAGGATTCCCATTGTATGATATGGATATGAAAGATCTGTACAGATGATAGATATGGATGGATGATGCTGAAAGTGAATGAAAGACATAATATAATAGATGGAGGAGCCTATTTTGAGCATAAGTAGTGCCTGTTTGCCAGGTTTTCACCACGTGTTTTTATTGCACTTTTTCAAGACTTCTTCTGATTTTTTTTTTTTTGATTTTTTCATGACTTTTTATGATTTTTATGATTTTTTGCATGATTCAGACATAGAAATTCTTCAAATGAATGGTGTTGATTAGTTCTTCAAACAGGTCCCCTTCTGACATAGATAACTAATATGCCCCAGAACCGTATGCTGCAATGATGACAAATGGACCAAGCCAATTTGGTTCAAATTTTCCTTTCTTTTCTCTGTCTTGCTGATTGCAGGGATTTTCTTTCAAAACTAAGTCACCTACTTGGAATGTCCATGGTTTAACTCTGTGATTATAGCTACGAGACATAACTTGTTGATAACCCTTCAAATGATCAGTTGCATTTTGACGTCTTTCATCTAACAATTCTAGCTCTTGTAGACGAGATACTCTGTAGTCTTCATCATTTATCAATCCTTTGAGTGAGACCCAAAGTGAAGGTATTTCAACCTCTAATGGTAAGATTGCTTCCGCTCCATAGACCAAGGCATATGGGGTAGCTCCTATTGGTGTGCGAATACTGGTTCTGTATGCCCACAAAGTTGGATTTAATTGGACATGCCAATCACGACCGACATCATTTACTGTCTTCTTCAAGATCTTCAAGATTGTTTTGTTTGAAGCTTCTACTTGTCCATTACCTTGTGGATAGTAAGGTGTAGAGAACCTGTGTTGGATGTGAAATCTTTCACAAAGCTCTTCAACATCCTGATTCTTGAAAGGCCTCCCATTATCAGTGATGATAGAATTAGGGATTCCATATCGACAAATGATGTAATTCAAGATAAATGAAGAGATTTGTTTACCAGTCATGATCATCAAAGGAACAACTTCGATCCATTTTGTAAAATACTCCATAGCTGTGATGATGAAGGATGAATTTTTCCAACAAGATCTAGTCCCCACTGAGAAAAAGGCCATGTCGGAGTGAAAGGTTGTAGTTCCTGTGCAGGTGCATGAATAAGATTCCCATGGATCTGGCATTTAGAACATTTCTTGACAAAAGTAAGAGATTCTCGCTCCATGGTAGGCCAATAATATCCCATTCTGACAAGTTTCTTGGCTAAGGTTAAACCACTTGAATGAGTTCCACAAATACCACCATGAACCTCTTGTAAGGATTTTTCAGATTCGTCATGTTCAAGACATCGAAGGAGCATACCATCAAGACCACGTCGGTAAAGGATATCGACAATCAAGGTATAACGGGATAATTGGCGTATGAAATTCCTTTTTTGATTTTGGGATAAATTCGGAGGTAAAATATTATTTTTCAGATAGGTATAAGTCTTGCCATATAAAGGTGAGTCAGAACCAATTAAATGACATATGACTTGGATCTCAAGATTATCATAGGCGGGAGAAAACAATTGTTCCACCAAGAATTCATGCTTGGTTTGATCTTCTGATAGTTGTAATAAGGAAGAAATTGTAGCCACTGCATCTGCAGCTTTATTATCAATCCTTGGGATTTGTGAAAACTTGATTGACACATAATACTTTTTAAAATCATCCACCATGTTCTTGTAAGGTACCAACTTATCATCTTTAGTTTGATAATCATCATTGATTTGATTAATGACAAGTTGTGAATCACCGTAGACTTGCAGCTCTGTAATCTGCCATTCCAAGGCTATCTTTATCCCTATGAGCAATGCTTCATATTCAGCTATGTTATTTGTGCAAGGAAACATCATCCGATATGATTGTGGAATGGTATGTCCTTTAGGTGTGACAAAAAGAATCCCTGCCCCCGAGCCATGTTGCATATAAGATCCATCAAAGTACAATGTCCATGAGTTCTTAATTGTTGCTGTGAATACGTCTGCATTAGGAAATTCAATGTGCATTGGATTTTCTTCTTGTAAAGGTGCTTCGGCCAACTGATCTGCGATGACCTATCCTTTAATAGCTTTTCGATCTACATAGTGAATGCCAAACTCACTTAAGATCATTACCCATTTTGCAAGTCTTCCTGTTAAAGTATCTTTGCTTAAAAGGTATTTTAGTGGATCAATTTTGGTTATCAGCTTAACTGTATGAGCCAACATATAGTGTCGCAACTTTTGAGAAGCAAACACCTCTGCGAGGAAAGCTTTTTCAATGAAAGTGTAGTTTAATTCATGACTTGTTAAAGTTCTGTTGATATAGTATATGGCCCTTTCTTTGCCTGTAGAATCCTCTTGTGCTAGTAATGCTCCCAAGGATACTTCTGTTGCTGAAATATAGAGTATGAGTGGCTTTCCTGGAACGGGTGGAATTAAAACTGGTGGGTTCATAAGATATTGCTTGATCTGATTGAATGCTACTTCACATTTTTCTTCCCATTTGAATGGGACATTTTTATGCAATAGATGTGTAAATGGTAAGTTTTTGTCTACCAGTTGAGCTATAAACCACCTGATGGAATGTAGTCGTCCTTGTAATGATCAAAGTTGACTAATATTTCATGGTGGCAGCATGTCCATTATAGCTTGTACTTTTTCTGGATCAACCTCTATGCCCTTTTCTGAAATAATGTATCCTAGGAGTTTTCCAGGTGTAACGCCGAAGACACATTTCTTTGGATTGAGTCGAACATTGAACTTCTCCATTCTGATAAAGATTTTTGACAAGATTTCTAGATGTCCTTCTTGTGTGTTGGATTTGGCAAGGAGATCATCAACATAATCTTCCATGAATGTATGCATCATATCATGAAAAATTGTCGTCATTGCTCTTTGATAAGTGGCTCCTACATTCTTTAACCCAAATGGCATTACGTTCCAACAATAGGTACCCCAAGGGCATGTGAATGCTATTTTATCTTGATCCTCTGGTGCAATCTTTATCTAGTTGTATCCTGAAAATCCATCCATTCATGAATACATTGCATGGCCAGCAGTTAAATCAACAATCATATCTATGTTTGGCAAAGGGAAGTCATCTTTGGGACAAGCTTTGTTCAAATCTTTGAAATCTGTACAAATTCTAATCCTTCCATCTAGCTTTGAAACAGGTACAATATTGGAAATCCATTCTGCATAGTCAATAGTCCGAATGAATCCAACATCTAAAAGCTTCTTTAATTCCTCTTTAACTAATAACGCAACATGTGGATGCATTTTTCTGAGTTTTTGCTTCACAGGTTTTTCCACTGTGTTTATAGATAGATGATGCATTATCAGATTAGGATCTAACCCTGGCATATTTGCATATGACCAAGCGAAGTTGATTTGATTCTCCTTCAAGAACTCCATGAATTTCAGTACTTCTTCGACTGTTAATGATGCTACAAGTTGCAAGATTTTTGGCTGCTCTGCTGTACTTATGTTGATCGATTCTGTTGGTTTGATCAAAATAGAAGATCTTTCGTGATAGTGCTTAGGAAGAGTGTCAAGTTTCTCATCCTTCAGTGCCTCAGAAAGGTTTTCACTATCGGATTCGCTCTTTATTTTTCTCTTGTTGTGATCTACCACTGCCATTTTTCGGTTTTCACCAATAGATCCATCTTTTACTTCATTTATTTTGCAGCTAAGAGACTTGACACCCTCCCTATCAAAATATTGAGTATGAGATTCTTCGATGGAACAATTGTTTTCTTGATTAGATGAACAAAGGAAATTTATAATATCATCATCATCATGGAATGTAGGGATATGGATAAGTGCATCGTTGTCCCAATCAATAAGTTCCGGATAGACTAAAGGCATGGAATAATTAGGTTGGGTAAGGTCTTGAGCTGTCAAAGTCATTATATGGTTGTCATTTTCGTGATGGATAAGGTCTATAATGGCATTCTCTTGTCGATTATCAATCTTGTTAAAATCTGAATCGTCCTCACTTGAGTCATGATCTCTTTGTAAAACATAATCAAGTGGAGACCTTGAGCCCTCCCCTTGTAAGAAAGTGGGTGCAAATTTGTGTATAACATCCACCCTTTTCTCTGTTAAGAATGTATCATCAAAGACATCATCCCATTCGTATTCATTGGAATCAGTGTCTGAACTGTTCTGCAATTGGAAAACTGATCCATAAATTTTTTGTAGAGTGACATCTTTATGGGGTTTATTGGAAATTAATTCTTCTTCATGAGTCTACTGTATCTGCTGTGAAATTGACTCATTTGTATCTTTTCCATATCCAAGTCCTGTTTTATCATTCGGATGTATTGAAATAGGTTGAATTGGCTCAACGATTCCTTCTTTTATTTTTCCTATAGGACCACTTCCTTCATAGCCCATTCTTTGCATGATAGTATACCCTTTGCCATATTGTTCAGTAGGTAACTTGATGTGCAAGAGAGATTCATCTTCATCTTTGTATAGCCAACTTAGGATGTCCCTATCTTTGGTTTCTTCCTCAATGGTGTTAGATTTAATGAATTTCCCATCAAACTTTATGATTGGCACAAAAGCTTGGGACGTAGAGGCTATTGCAATCTTTTGATTTGATAAGGTTGGCTGACCATGTGACCTCAGAGAAGGAGGTAAGGTAGAAAGAGATAGCAAATATTCACCTACTCCTTTATCTTTAAAATTTAGCTTAGTGTCAAGATTCTTTGTCAATTCTTGCAGCTGGCCTTGTAGATTAGAAGAAGAAGCAGTAAGAGCCTCCCTATTGTGCGGCACAAAGGCATCCTAAGTTGCTTGAAGATTTGAACAAGTTTGGGTGCTATTGTAATCAGCTTGTATAGTTATTTCTTGTCCATCATATGGAAACTTGAGGCATTGATGATACGTTGATGGTACTGCTTGCATATCATGAATCCATGGGTGACCCAAAAGTATGTTATAGGAAAGATCACGATCTAGGACCTAACAAAATGTATTTTTCACAACAGGTCCCACTCTGATAGGTAGCATTATTAGTCCTTTAGAAGCTCTTTCTTCATCATCATATGCCTTGATAGTTATTTTCCTTCATGGATCAATGGAATTTTCTGATATTCCTAAGGCATGTATTAGCTTTAAGGTACAAATGTTTAAACCGGCTCATCCATCTATTAAGACACGTCTGATTTGGTGTTTATGGATCATGACTTCAAGATAGAGCAACAAATTATGTGGATGTGTCATGGAGGCATCATCTTTTTCGGAAAATGAAAGACAAGTGAGGGAAGACAAATGTCCCACCATGGCTTGAAATTTGTTTACATCCAAATCAGTGTCGATAGTTGTGTTTACAAGAGCTTCTTCTAAAATATTCTTGTGTATGGGAGATATTTTGAGAAGTTCAAGAATGGAGATTTGAGCTGATGTTTTTCTCAGTTGATCAACTAGATTATAATGATTTGGAGAAGGAATAGTTGTCTTAGATGAACTTCCTTTTAAAACAACTTTTGCTTGTCCTCTCGTAGTCACATTAACCTGTTGATATTCTTGTTTTCCCTTGATTTTAATAACATTAACTCGCTGATCATCTACATAGATGTGACAGATTATATTGTCTTCAACATTATGTATGATTTTTTCTTTGGTATCTGATGTTTCCCCTTTTTGATAGTTCGGTAAAGGATCTTTGAATGCTTGATGATCGTCATTGGTATAATGTCCTTCAATTGAAATGGTTCCATTGTCAATTAAATCTTGTACTAGATTTCGCAAGGCTTGACAATTATTTGTTCTATGACCTTTACATCAATGATAATTGCAATAATACAAGTCATTCCATGATGGTGGTTTAACTCGCGGCTCAAAATCTCTTTGTGGTGGTAAGGTGATAACCTTATTATCGAGAAGCTCCTTGAGAGCAGACTCAAGAGATTGACCCAAAGTGGTAAAATTCCGTCGATTTGAAAAGAATGGCGGTCTTGGTAGATTTGATGTTTGAGTATTGCCAAGATTGTTATTGAAATTACCATGATTATCCTTGGTGTTTTGATTGGTCATGCTTTCTTGCTTGGAGTTTTTTCCTTGTTGATTGTTGTTTCCTTGTTGGTTGATATTTCCTTGTTGGTTGGTATTTGCTTGTTGGTTGTTTCGTGGAGCACTTGATAGGTTGAAGATAGATGGTCTTGTTCGTAGATTGTTTGCATCCACTATACCATCATTAACACCATTTTTATTTCTATTCCAAAACCTTATTTTATCATTGTTGTTAAAGTTGGATGTACTTGGATTATCAAGTTTGATCACTCCTCGTTTAACCAAGGCCCCTTCAATGGTGATTTCTTTTTCAATCAATTTTTCAAAGTTATGAGGGAAATGAAGGTTAAGCCTATAGCTTAATTTAGGATCTAGACTATTGAAAAAGATATCCATCTTTTCCTTTTCAGGAATAGGACGGGAATATCGTGTAAACAATCGTCTCCATCTTTACAAAAATGTAGTGAAAGATTCCCCTACTTTTTGTTTTACTTTACAAAGATCAAGCATGGTTATCTGGTGTTGGATGTTGTAGGCATATTGTGATATAAACTGATTGATTAACTCCTCAAAATTTTTGATGGGAGGAGTGATCTTGGAAAGCCACTCCATGGATTGTCCACCTAGACTTTGTGGAAACAATTGCATTAAGTAGGTATCATCATAAGCGAATTCTAGACTCATATTTCGCAAATCCCTCACATGTTCAATGGGATCAGTTTTTCCATTGTACCTATCAAATTCAGGGATTTCACAATGTTTTGGAAAAGGGATCATTTGAAAACTCCTATCAAATGGATAAGGAGATATGTCATCCAAAACATACTTCTTTGTTGCACCCCCTTGCATCTCCTTTATTTTCCCTTGTAATTATTTTATCTATTGAGTAAGGGCACTAAAATTATTAGAAGGAGTTTCAGGATTATGTTTAATCCCTTCTATATCAAAATTGTAAGGTAACTTAGCTCCTTGATTAGCTAATGAAAGAAAATATCTTTCTTTGTTTCATTCTAAAATCCTTTCCATAAGATTATGGAATTGGGGATCTTGCTCTGCTTCTTGAAGCTTTTCTTCTATTAATTCTTGAACATTAAATGTTTCCTCTTCTTTCTCATTATGGTCACCCATTTTGCTTGTGGTAGTTTCTCCTTCATCTTTTTCCACGTGTTTTCGAGATCTCGTGACAACAGGCATAAGCTTTGTTCCAAATTCTACTAACTTTTGATCAAAAGAGTGAAATAGTGCAATTTGTGATAGATATGAAAGTCAGGATAGAATGAAGATTCTATGACTTAAAAGATTTCTAGTCTTTAGCTCATGTTTTTCCCTGTTTGGAAAGGATGAAAATCCTATTGGCAAGAATGTTAAGCAAAAGATGAAGAAGTGAAAATGATTTTGCACTCTATGAAGTTTGATCGTAGTTTCGTAAAAAATGGATTTGTGATAAATGCCTAATGTGATTGAGTTCTCTATTGTAAAAATTGATTTGGACGAGTAGAATATTCAATTGCAGTTGGGGAATATAACAAGAACGAATACGTTGACTATGATTGTGCCTTTGAGAAAGGGCTCTTCTTTGAAAGAAAGCTCGTGAGTATAATGGTTCTACAGCATAATCATCAGTGAAACCTCTAACACAGTCGTGATATCTATGGATAAAGGTTCTATGTTTGAGTAAAACCTTTCAACTTTGGTACAGGAATCATCTTTTCTTTAATAGTTTCTTGTAGCTAAGGGGTTTCTTTGGATTTTTGATCTGTTTGAGAATGGATTTCTTAACAAAGGTTGTGGATTTCCAATCTCTTAACATGAGAGTAATCAAGGTAATCGTGATTTTTGGATGATCTTAACTGAATTAATGTTTTGAAAACACTTCAAACAAGTTATAGAATAGTTGTTTTTAATTCCTATACTAAACATCAAGTGTATGATCAAAATGTTTTTCAAAAATTGTTTTAACAGGTTTTAGACATGATAAATAGTTCAAACAGACTCACTCTTAGTACTCAAGTAGGTCATCATAGTAATCAACAACCCACATCTTAGAACTGCATCGACTCACACAGCCGTGTCACCCTCGAAAGGGCACCCGTGTTTTTGTCTTTTCCAGGTGCATACTCAGAGTGATGGAAGTGGATACCGGATCCCCTAAGCAAACAGTCCTTGGCAGTTATATGGTGAGTATCTTGGGGGTAGATTCTTCCCTCCCTTGCACTGTGATTATTATGATGTTCGAAAACTGACTTCGGTTGGATACTACACTAAGTTCATAGTAAGGGTTTCCGTTCGGTGCAAAAAATGATATACTCCCTCGAGAGACCTCCCTACCTCTAGAACAAAGGCTTTGGGGATGGTTATCTTGCACACTATCGTCAAAAGAGGGTTTCCCCAATTTTGCTTTAAAATTTATAGTGGGGTGGAATAGCCTGGCTTTGGCTTGAACCCACTTGAGTCATTCCTCTTCGGTGAGTACTTTTTCCCACAAGAGCAGGCTCTCTAAAAGGTATTATAAAAACTTAAAATTGCATGAAATGAAATAGATGAGCTTGGAATTTTGATGACCCAGTTAAGGGGAGAGCATAGGCCTATCACCGTTTAAAACAAAGCAAACAAGAGTTCAATTTTAAGCCCAAATAAACAATTTGCTATGCTAGGTGAAGATGTTGCTTCACAAAGACATGCAGTTCTTTTTAGCCCAAAATAGAAAATGAAGTGACTATCCTAAGATTGCTTGATTTTGAATTATGTGACTATCCTAGGATTGCATAATTTTGAATTAGGTGACTATCCTAGGATTGCTTCATTCTTTTAAAGTTCTTACTGTTTGCGGTCGCGTCGGATCCAGTCAAATCATATTTAAGTTACAGATTACAATTGCTAAACAGACATCAAGGGTGCTAAAACAGAGTTTATGGGCACTGTAGGATCTGTCACGGGCACTGCAGGATGGGTCACGGGCACTGCAAGATGGGTCACGGGCGTTGCAGGATCTATCACGGGTGCTGCAGGATCTATTAGGGGTGCTGCAGGATATATCAGGGGCACTGCAGGATTTGTTACGGGCGCTACAAGATGGGTCACGGGCGCTGCAAGATCTGTCACAGGTGTTGCATAATGAGTCATGGGCACTGAACTAGGTGTGAATTGTGTTGAAGCGTGTTTAATGCGCTAATACATTGTTTTTAGCCGTAACCTGTCAGAAAAATCTATAATAAGATATTAAAATTGGGGCAAGAG
Source organism: Sequoia sempervirens (assembly GCA_007258455.2). NCBI lineage: Eukaryota > Viridiplantae > Streptophyta > Pinopsida > Cupressales > Cupressaceae > Sequoia > Sequoia sempervirens. Next base: position 250,536 of record VDFB02373782.1, read on the forward strand.
CCCCATGGTGGGCGCCAAAAATGTGTGATAGAAATATGTGTATCAAAATAAGATAAACAAATCACACAAAATGAAACATTAAACCAAAGAAAGTAAGATAAATTGAAATAAAATCAAACAGAGCTTCTTCAGAACCATTCCATTTTTCTCTATCTCCAGGGATTTGTTTGAAGCTATTGCTCTCAGATTGTGTAAGAAAATCTTCTTTGAATGGCAACCTACAAAACGAGTGTGCAAAGGAAAGTACTTCTCTAATGCTATATGCTGATGGAGTGAAATGCTGATATGGATATGCATAGGGGCTCTAAATTATGCACAGGCTCTAAATTATGCATAGAGGCTTTGGATTATGGATGCTTCTAAAACTATGATATGCTATGATTCTAAAGTCTATGAATGCTAAAAGCTATGCTATTGCAAATTTGGTATAGTTTTCTTATTGAAAGCTTCTCTGTGATTTCAAAGACCCGATAGTCCTTTTTATAGCTTTTTTTGTAGGCAAGAGCCTGGCTGGCAAAGATCAATGGCTGTGAGATTGTCTGGTAGATTTGAATGGTGAGAGATGGAGAGGTTGAGAGGAAGATGGAGAATGTTGGGAGGTTGGAGAAAAGAATGGAGCTTTGTCTTCAACCCACGGGAACAAGCTTGCACAAGAACAGAGAAATTAATTTTCTGTTTTAAAAGTTTGTTTCACGGTTGTTGAAGATAATCCGATATTAAATAAATAAATTTATTTAATTTTATGTGAGTTTTATTTTTGATTTGAGGACTATAGAAGATTTAGTTAAATATCTAGAATATTTAATTGTGAATAGACTTTAGAAGAATTAATTAAATATTTAGAATATTTAATTGTAAATGGAATTTAGAAGATTTAATTAAATATTTAGAATATTTAATTGTAAATGGAATTTAGAAGATTTAATTAAATATTTAGAATATTTAATTGTGAATGGACTTTAGAATAAAAGAATACTTAATCTTTATTTGAATAAAATATTCAAGCCAAGATTAAATGATAATTAATATAAATAAATCGTAATGTTTATTTAATTAATTGAGAATGAATAAGAAAAGTGATTAAATAAACTTATTTATTTAATCGAAATGAAAGAATGAACAATATAAATAAATTATTTAGATTTATTTATATGTAGATCGAATTTAGAGATATAATTAAATATTAAAACTATTTAATTAATTACCAGACTATTGTGATGTGACCATTTTTAGGTGTATAAGATATTAAAATTGGGGCAAGAGCCCCACGGTGGGCACCAAAAATGTGTGATAGAAATATGTGTATCAAAATAAGATAAACAAATCACACAAAATGAAACATTAAACCAAAGAAAGTAAGATACATTGAAATAAAATCAAACAGAGTTTCTTCAGATCCGTTCCATTTTTCTCTATCTCCAGGGATTTGTTTGAAGCTGTTGCTCTCAGATTGTATAAGCAAAGCTTCTCCGAATGGCAACCTACAGAACGAGTGTGCAAAGGAAAGTACTTCTCTAATGCTATATGCTGATGGAGTGAAATGCTGATACAGATATGCACAGGGGCTCTAAATTATGCACAGAGGCTCTCGATTATGGATGCTTCTAAAACTATGATATGAGGATGATTGGCCATGATATGCTATGATTCTAAAGTCTATGAATGCTAAAAGCTATGCTATTGAAAATTTGGTATAGTTTTTCTATTGAAAGCTTCTCTGTGATTTCAAAGACCTGGCAATCCTTTTTATAGCTTTTTTGTAGGCAAGAGCCTGGCTGGCAAAGATCAATGGTTGTGAGATTGTCTGGTAGATTTGAATGGTGAGAGATGGAGAGGTTGAGAGGAAGATGGAGAATGTTGGGAGTTTGGAGAAAAGAATGGAGCTTTGTCTTCAACCCACGGGAACAAGCTTGCACAGGAACAGAGAAATTAATTTTTTGTTTTGAAAGTTTGTTTCATAGTTGTTGAAGATAATCCAATATTAAATAAATAAATTTATTTAATTTCATGTGAGTTTGATTTTTGATTTGAGGACTATAGAAGATTTAATTAAATATCTAGAATATTTAATTGTGAATAGACTTTAGAAGAATTAATTAAATATTTAGAATATTTAATTGTAAATGGAATTTAGAAGATTTAATTAAATATTTAGAATATTTAATTGTGAATGGACTTTAGAAGAAAAGAATACTTAATCTTTATTTGAATAAAATATTCAAGCCAAGATTAAATGATAATTAATATAAATAAATCGTAATGTTTATTTAATTAATTGAGAATGAATAAGAAAAGTGATTAAATAAACTTATTTATTTAATCGAAATGAAAGAATGAACAATATAAATAAATTGTTTAGATTTATTTATACGTAGATCGAATTTAGAGATTTAATTAAATATTAAAAATATTTAATTAATTACTAGACTATTGTGATGTGACCATTTTTAGGTGTATACAATCCCCATACAATCTTCCCCAGAAGAAAGCATGGTTAACTAACCTGAGCTAACCGTCGATGAGTACCTTAGCAAACCCACCAACTTGCAAATGACTGATCATCTTTTCGCTGAGTAGGGCAACAAAATCCTTTTGCAATTGCTTATAAGGGGTACCAAGCCACCTCCTAGCTTTGATATGTCATAGTATGTTAACATCACACCCCCTTCGTCACTGGATCCATAGAGTTCTTAGGTTAATCCTTCCTCATGATTCCCACAAGTCCCCTAGATTACTCCACAAGACATGTGGTACGAACCTAGCTTTTTCAATGATGTTTGTTACCAAATGCCACCCTCTCTAATTTGGATTTCAGTCATGGGTGTAGTGCCTAATCCCAACAATCCTAAAGGTATTGGTCCTAATAGTCCTCAAGGCTTTACCAATCATCAAGATTCAAATAATCTTGAAGGTCGTGGTCCTGTTAATCCACAAGGTATGAACATTCCCCTAGGTTTGACTCCCATACCATCTACACCACCTCTCCCACTGAATCAATTGGGTCAATCACTAGGGAATACTAGGGGAAATGCATATAATCCTTTTGCTAATGCGCCTCCTCATATACCTCTCATCCACACACACATTAAAATTACCACCACCTTTGTTTACTTCTCAATATCATCCTAAAGGAAATTTTCCACCTTCGTATTAACTTGAGGGTAATATATAGCAAATACCATCATAACCACCACATCAAACCCACATTTAGTCGCAACCTCCACATCAAACTCAAATTCCATCATAGCCTCCACATCAAACCCAAATCCCATCATATCCTCCACATCAAACTCAAATCATGTCACAATATCAACAACCACACCAACCTCGAGGCAATCCATCACAACCTCCTCATCAGTCGCAAGTCACCCCACAACAATAGCATCATCTTATCAACAACCATAACACCAAACTCAAATCCCATCACAACCACATCAAACTTAGATCCCATTACAACCTCCTCATAAAATTCAAATCCCATCACAACCTCCTCATCAATCCCAAATCCCATCACAGCCTCATCAATCCCAAATCTTGTCACAACCATAGCAATCCTCTCAACAATTCCTAGGTAACCCTTCCTCCCAATATCTATATCATCCCCAAATCACTTATTATTAGCAACCTACCACATCCAACCTCAACACCAATTATTATAACTATAATCCACAATAATCCCAATAACATCTATCTTACACTAATCCCCAGTAGTCACAATAAAACAACTAATATCAACAATCCAATCCACAAAAACTTCCTTATGCTTCACAACAATAACCTACATATAACTACCAATCCAATCCATTTTACTCCCAATATCCACCATCATATCAACAAGGTGCCTCCTCATCATACAACCAAGCCCCACCATCATAACAAAAAATTTACACCAATCCTCAATCCATGTATGTTGAGAAATACCAAAAAATCCCTTCATCTCCACCTCCACCATCATATGATCAATCCATTCCACCTCTACTTCTGCCATATCAACAATATGTGCCATGCAATCAATCCAACCCAACAGGCTCGTCCTCATTAGTACCAATTAATAAGGAGTTGGAAGACATGAAAATTGCTCTAAAAGACTTGCAAGCTGATAAATCAAAGAAATCCTTCAAGTTTGAGGAAATTTGTCCTTATCCATTTGAATCATCCATCTCACTCATCCCCTTCCCCAAACATTTTGAAATGCTGAAATTTGATAAATACAAGGGAAGGGTTGATCCAAGAAACCACTTGCAAGAGTTTTACATGTATTTCTAGGAAGTCCTAAATAATGATAACTACCTCCTATAGTTGTTCCCTAAGAGCTTAACAATACAAGCTCTAGATTGGTTCATGGTTCTTCTAAAGGGGTCAATTTCTTCCTTTTCTTATTTGTCAAAGAAGTTTGTTGCACACTTCTCTTTCAACCTTGAGAAGGGCATAGACACTTTAGATCTCCTAAAAGATAAGTAACATGAGGGAGAAACATTTGCAAGCTACCTGCAAAGGTGGGGAGCCCTTTCCAATCGACTCAAATCTAGTCTTTCTAGGAAGGAGTTAATAAGAATCTTTTTTGAAAACTCCCATCCTGAACTAGTTCATAACTTGCACCTCTATTGTGCTACCACCTTTGCATAGGTCATTGAGAAGGGTACTACTATTGAAAGGGTCCTCATTGCTAAAGGTCTAATCAAAATCTTCAAGGAAGATAAAGATAAACAATCTGGGGATAAATCATGCTACTGGAATAGAAACAAAAATGTTGTTAATGATGGTGTCACTGACACTAAGCACATCTAGGTAGCCAACACCTCGTAGAGATTGCAATATGCCCCTAATCCACAATCGGTTTCCAATGTCATATCCGTACCACAAGGTACACCTTGTCCTCCTCCACAATCCAATCAAAACAATCAAGGGAATACTAAACACGATCCTTTGGGAGATTCCTAGATGTCATCTTCAAAAGGTTTCTCTAAGAGAATTATGCAGTCACTTATTCTGTGACAAAACCTTTTGATGAGTCAAAGACAAAAACCACCTAGTATAGAGAGAATGAGTATTGTGATTATCACATGATTAAATGTCACTCCACTAACAAGTTTTATGGGCTTAAAGGTTACATCCAAGATCTCATAGATCGAGGAGACATCGTAGTGGATGCAAACTAGGATACTTCGTCTAGTGCTCAATTTTAGATATACCAAAATGCCTTTCTCAAACACAACCAAGGTCCTAGACCTCAAACACAAACACTAGGTCCAACAATAATAGCACAAATAATAGCACAAATAATTTCAGCTATAAAAATGTACCCTATAAGTATGAGAACATTATTACATGCATCACTCAAGGGGAGCCATGTGTATCCATGATCCATGTCAAAGGAAAAGACCCTAAATGCAATGTTACCACTTGATGCACCCACATATCAGTTCCTAGGCCTTCCACTTCATCTCAACCAGCTATTATGATCTCACAATACAATATCCTTGATCATCTTGGTAAGAGCCTCGCACAAATATCCATTCTAGATTTGCTAAGATCTTCCCCATTCCACCAAGAGATCCTTACAAAAGCTCTACAGGATACTCATGTGCCAAATGATATTGATTCTATCTAGTTCCAAACCTTAGTAGGACATGTTTCATCCACCTATTAGCTAGGATTTATCCAAAATGATATGCCACAGATTGATCCTTCGCACAATTGTTCCCTACACATTGAGGTCCTTGTCACCCGCCATAAGATAAAAAGGGTCTTGGTAGATAATGGCTCTGCCTTTAATCTATGTACCTTAAATTTCACAAAATAGGTAGGGTATACTCATGTTGATCTAGACAATCCGACCATTAGAATTAAGGCATACAACAATGCAAAAAGGGCTCAAAGGGTATTATTTTCCTTCCTATCCAGGTTTGTCTTGTTGTGCAATATACTACCTACCATGTTCTTGATCTGGATTTACCATATAACCTCCTCCTCGGCTGACCATGGATTCACACCATGCAGGTCATTCCATCCATGTATCATCAATGCCTAAATTTTCCATACAATGGGGTCGAAGTCACTATCTATGCATACCCCTAGCCTTTGAAGTACTATCGTGCTCTAGAAGTATCTTTCCCATATTCACAATATTGTCCAGGAGTAGAAGTGGGAGCTCCTCAGGAATCACCATCCATCATGTATTCTAATCCATCCTCCAATCCATCATCCAATACATCATCCACTCCATCCACTACATCTGATTCCACCTATGGCCAACCTTCTCAGTTCGCACCAAAGTAAGAATTGAAGACCAAAACCATAAATTCTAAGAATGTGGGTTCTACCACTTTGCAGTATCCAGGAACACTAAAAGATCAGGTAAATGAATACAACAATCAATGGGTTTATAGAGAGGAACATGAGCCTTCACCTCCTCTCATTAAGTACTTCTAATAGGTTTATCCCTGTGCTTCTAAGCTAGTAGAAAAATATAACTATCAAGGGGGAGGTCTTGGTGTAGAAGAACATGGAAGATTACAACCCATTGAAACACTAGTGTGACCTAAATATTTGGGCCTAGGATGTGATAAGAAGCAAAAGGGTTCCACATCATCCACTAGCACTTCAAATAACATTAACTCAGATAACAATTTTCTTGAGGACATACCCAAAGAAGAGGCAATCATACTCTCATACGATTACATGGATCTTCCTTCCCTCTTCAATTCCACCTCAATATTTTTCATTAGCCTTTCACTCCATCACCCTAACCTCATTGGCTGGGATCTATGAGGGAGTGCACTAGTTGACATATTCCCTTTAGAGGAAGCATACATACATGTTATGGGATTTGGGAAAGATGAACACCCTAACCACAAAAGCAAAAAGAAACAAAATAAAAAAGATTCATCTAGTGAAAACCTCTCTGAGGCACTTTTTGATTTATCAAAAGTAAAAATAAAGGGTGTATCCACTAGTGAAAACCTTGATGATTCACTAGAGGATGGGGGTGTTGTTCATATTCCCCTTATTGGATCTCACTTATCTAAATGGTCTTCAATCCTAATTGAGGAAACACAAGAAGTCAATCTAGGAATAGACGAAGAACCCAAGATCACCTACATGGAAAAATCATTGTCTGAGGAAGAGTATCCTATCATTGTCAACCTACTAAAAGAAGGCATCATCAAATTTGCATGGTCTTATTTGGATATTCCAGGATTAGATCCTTCTTTGGTTGTCCACCATCTTGATGTCCATCCAGATGCAAAGCCAATCAATAGAAACTCAGAAAAATGCATCTACAAGTGACCTTGTTAAGAAAGAACTAGAAAAATTGTTAGGAGTTGGATTTAACAGGCTGATTGATTACTCTGATTAGATATCTAATATAGTACCTATGGAAAAACCTAATGGGAGCATTATAATCTATACAGAGTTCAAGGATCTCAATAAAGCTTTCCTGAAAGATGATTTCTCGCTTCCTAATATTGACACGTTAGTAGATCTCACAATAGGGCATGCCATGCTATCCCTCATAAATGGCTTCTTCGGATATAATTAGATTATAATTGCAACTGAATACCAACACAAGACCACTTTCACCACCCCCTAAGGCACTTTCTATTACAATACCATGCCCTTTTTCCTTAAGAATGTGGGGGAAACTTATCAACATGCAATGGCAGTCATCTTCCATGATCTCACCAACATTATAATGGAAGATTATGTTGATGATCTACTAGGGAAGTCAAAAATAAGAGAAGATCAACCTAAGGTATTGAAGTAAATATTTTAGCGCTTGGAACAATATACACTGCATTAAATCCAAAGAAGTGTGTTTTTGGCATCACATCTGAAAACTACTAGGCTTCATTGTATCTAGAAGGGGCATTGAAGTTGATCCAACAAAATTCAATGCCATAATGGAAATTCCCCCTCCTCGAAATCTAAAACAGTTAAGAAGTCTGCAAGTAAAATTACAGTCTATCAGGCATTTCATCACCCAACTTGTTGATAAATGTCAATCATTTAGTCACCTCTTGCGCAAGGATATAACTTTCAAATGGGATCCACAATGTTAGCAAGGATTTGACAAGATCAAGGAGTATATCGCTAACCCGCCAATCTTAATGCCTACTATTCCTAGTAAGCCACTACTACTATATATTTCAGCCACTTTTGTTGCACTGGGGGCATTACTGGACCAGCATGATGAGTTTTCTAAAGAATGTGCCATCTACTACATTAGTCATACACTTGTGGGTTATGAGCTTAATTATTCCCCCATGGAGAAAGCTTGCCTAGCTATTGTTTTCAGTTCATAGAAGCTGCATCATTATATGCTTAGTCACCCAATCAAACTTATATCCAAGGTTGACCCACTTAAATATTTGTTATCAAGAACTTCATTAAATGGTCGCATGGCTAAGTGGGTTATGCTCCTTAGAAAGTTTGATATAGAATATGTGGATTACAAGTAAATCAAAGGGAAATTAATAGAAAATCAATTGGTCGATGCTCCTCTTATAGATGCATATCCATTAGTAGCAGAGTTCCTTGATGAATCGGTCTTCACAGTCTCATAATTGGATACATAGACATTATATTTTGATGGGTCATACACTCACAATGGAGCTGGTGTAGGTATCCTTTTTGTCACCCCTCAAGGTGACTACATCCCAAAGTCATTCAGGCTGGCATTTCCATGCAAAAATAATATTGTTGAATATGAAGCTTTGATCATAGGCCTTAGAATCGCAGTGTAATGGAATATCATTCGTCTCTATGTCTTTGATGATTCACAACTTATAATCAAATAGGTCAGAAATGAATTTCAAACTAAGGATGATAAGCTTCTTCCTTATAAATGCATGGTTGACGACTTCAAGAAGTACTTCACCCATATCTATTTTGAACAAGTCCTTGGACTACAAAACAAGGTAGTTGATGCTATGGCCACAATTGGTTCTCTCATAGACATGCCTAAAGATTGAACGGGTTGTGAGTTCCTAGTAGAATAATTATTAATCCCAGTTTATGATACTATGGAAAATTAAATGGTGTGTGACATCATTGGTCCCCAATCACTTTGCTATCATGACATTTATGCCTATTTACATGACAACATCCTACCACCTGATCTCACCCATAACCATCGCAAATCAATCAACACACTTCCCATTACACAATCATAGGAGATACACTTTATCTTAGAGGGTATGATGGCACTCTCCTTTAGTGTCTAAGCAAATCAAAATCGCATGTTGCATTAAATAAAGTGCATAGTGGTATTTGAAACTCTCATTCTAATAGGATGGCTTTGGTGAAGAAAATTCTCAGAGCAAGATATTACTGGCCAACTATGGAGCATGACACTTGTGAACTCATCAAGAAATGTGTACCATGTCAATAGCACATAGATCTAATTCATGATCCTACACATGATCTATAACCCATCATTGCACTGTGGCCTTTCTCACAATGGGGTCTCGATTTAATCAACAATATTTATCCTCCCTCATTTGATGGCCATACCTTCATAATAACTGCCACTGAATACTTTACCAAGTGGGTGGAAGTAATTCCACTCTCTCAAATCATTGGCATTCAAATATCCAACTTCATCCTCTACCATATTCTCTGTAGATATGACATCCCCTCCACTATCATCACCGATTAGAGTAAGCCTTTCAAAACCTAGTACATGGGACACCTTTGTGTAACATATCACATCCAACATCATTGGTCAACTCCCTATTACCCCCAAGGTAATGGACAAGTTGAAGCTACCAACAAAACCCTTATCCAAATCCTTAAGAAGGTCATCAATAACACTGGTCAAGATTGGCATCTCCACCTCAATCTCGCCCTTTGGGAATATTGTACATTCATCCACACCCCCACTAGTGCTACCACATATTCCCTAGTTTATGGTGCGGATGCCATCTTACTGATTGAAGTTGAGATCCAATCACTTCATATTTCTCTAAAAAATTTAATCAGTGATGATGCTTGTGTCACACAATTGAGTCAGTTAGAGCTCCTAGATGTGAAATATATCAAGGCCTATAATAATCTTAAAGTTTAACATCGACTCAAAATAAGTTACAGCAAGAAGGTCCATCCCTTCCAATTCAACATTGGTGATCTAGTCCTGAAAGAGAATCAACATACCCAACTGGATCGAGAAAAGAAAGGCAAGTTTGAAGCTAATTGGTTAGGTCCTTACGTCACCACTGCAAAATATGGTTCTGGGGAATATAGGCTTGCAACACCTAAGGGGGAACCCTTGGAAGAACCCATCAACATCATGCACCTAAAACAATTTTACACCTAGGTTAGATGGGTTATCCTACCTAGAAAATACCAAAAAAAAAGTAAAAAAATATGAAAAATACAAAAAAAATTAAATAGTCAAAAGTCCAAAAATGGCAAAGAGAAATAATGAGTCCTATGGTGAAAACCACCCTTGGTGGCACCTTGGATAAGTACGATTGGTGAAAACCTGGCAACAAGTGCCATTTGTAGAGGGATTAATCATTATCTACCTTCCATCCTATTTTCTTGTGTGATTTCACTCATCCTATCATCATATCCTATCCTACCGCCCTATCAAATCGATATTCCATCTACCTCCTATCATCCGCTGCTTGGTATATTTTTATTGAGCATTGGACGATCAAAGTTGCTATCTAAAATCCTGAGCTTTTATCCCAAATCCTGAGCTTCTTGTTGCTTGTATGTTGGTGTCATTTTGGTGGTCTCGCATCCCTATCTACGATCTTCCATCATGTTGGTCATCATTAGGTATCATGTCATCTTCCATGCTTTTGTCAAATTGTGTTGCCTCTATGCTTTCACGTAGGAAAGGCTAATCATTTGATCAGCCCCCTAGGATTTTTTCCATTTGTTGGTGTCAGTCTCCATCATCTATCTAATTCTTCATCATCCCATTTTTTCTTTTTATCCATGGTTAGTCGTCAAACTTTTATTGAACTACAAGGTCTTTGCACTTTCACATAGGCAAGTTCATCAATCGATGAGTCCCCAAGACCCTAGGTTTGTCCTTAGGGTGTGTCTTGGTTCTATTTTTTGTCATCAGATATGTCCTTATCCATTTGGTTTCTAATAACATAATCCATGGTACCATGAAGTTCAATCGGTTTTGAGTGTCCTGAGTCATGTCAATCAACTAATCTACCCTCCATCTTTGGTCTTAACAAGATGTATCCTTCTTTAAATAAGACCAAGTCAATACCATCCACCTACTAGTCCTATGGAAAAGGATATTTGAAATTTTTTGTGATCTTTTGGAGCTCTTGCATTTTTTTTATCATTTGAGCTTCCTATTATACCTTGTTGGGGTCACCACGATTCATCGTATCATGGTGCACTTTGACAAGTAAACATAGGGGAATACCTTTCTTTTTGGCATGATCTTGTCTTCTTGGTTGTCCCAAGTAGTACCCACCAAGATCCCTATGATCTTGTGTTATGTTGGGGCATCCTTTGTGCTTGTGGTTATTTCAACACCAGGCCCAACCAAAGCCCTCACAACTTTGGGGTATTGAAATAACCTCTTTATTTGTTGTGTTTGTTTTATGCATTCGACACTCATCAGCCTTGGTTCTTTATACCTCAGAATATTGTGCCTTATGCTATAGCAAAATTTAGTGCTCCTCATATGGAAAAATGGCATTATATTTTCATTTCATTCATTATCCCATTACATTGCATTTACCCCCATTCATTGTTCCCTAGCCTATGGTTATTGATTTTTGGTTTTGCAAATGTTATTCTCCCCATTTTTTCTTCTTATCAGGGTCTCCAAGGTTTTGACAGGTGTCCTACCATCCTTTATCATTATTCATCACACTATGCATGTTCATTATCATGTAGATTCATTCAATTGCATTGCATTACCATTTTTATTAGTTTCATTATCCATTTCATTTATATCCCATTAGGTTGCATTTCATTATCCTTTCATTATCTGTTGCACTAATCCATTTCATAATTCATTCTATTATCACTTCATTATAATTGCATATATCATTTTCATAATCATATTAAGTTGTTTAGATTAATATAGATTTATTATTCTAAGCATCTTAATTTCATTTCATTTCATTATCATTTTCATTATTGTGATTGAGTTGGTTAGATTAATATAGATATTTTAGTCTAAGCATCTTAATTGATTTTGTTGCATCCCATTATCATTTTCATCATCATCTTAAGTTTTTTTGGTTAACGTATATTTGTTATTCTAATCATCTTAAATCCATTTCATTATCAATTCATCCCATTGGCATTTCTAGTATCATATTGAGTTGTTTAGAGTGGTTATTCTAAGAATATTAATTCATTGCATTGCATTGGAATTTCCATTATCATATTAATTTTTTTAGAGTGGTTGTTCTAAGCATCTTAATTCATTGCATTAAGTTCATTCCATTACATGCATACCATTACATTACATCACATTCATGTTGTAATCCATCCTTAACATTATGCATATCACACATCTATAGTGAGTATTGCATCCATAATAAGTACATCATCCATACATGCATTTCATAAATATTTCATCCATAATCACATATGCATACATCATAAATCACACTCACATCACCACCTATAACACAAACCATTAGTATCATATCCACAACGTACATAAAATCATAAATCGCATATCATCACATCTGACATCATAAGGTGTTAGTAATAATGCATATCATTCATGTCATCCATGCCATCATCATCACATGCATATATCATAATCATAATCATACACCTATCCATAATAAACATCCATAACATCACATAGAAATCACACATGAAGCATCGTCAATGTCCAATGCATCATATATATATATATCAAAAATATAGTGTCCATAATAGAAAGTCCATCACCCATCATAAAGTCCATAATAAATAGATCATAAAGTCCATAAAATTCCATAATAGTCCATGACCATAGTCCATAGGGTCCACCAAATAAAAGTACATATGCAAAGGAATCATAATATACAAATACATGATGGTATATTTGACACATCAAGGTGTCCTGAATCAATAAATAATAACGAATAAATGAATCTAGTAAAGCAATCTAATCAATTTGTACACAAAATTTTGTCTATCCTCTCTACCTATATGTACAAGTATCCATTGTGCATGTCCCTCCCTTCTATCTAACCATTGCTCCCTACATCTGATCATTATGGGGAGTCTTCTCTAGGTCCTCGACCATGAGGAGGTGTCTCTTGATAGCCATTGTATCCTTGGGTATGGGTATGTCCTAAGCAAGAGGGTGCTTGTCTTTGAGGTGCTGGTCGCACAAATGGATGTTCCCTCTACACTAGATCAAGTATAGCTAAGAAGTACACTCCCATCCAATACCCAACCTTAGTCCTCACATCTAAATCCACATTTTCCTATGCACATAACTAATCTCTCTCCATCGTATACTGGTCATGTTGCTGCTGCATCCTCTGCCTCTCCATATCCTAGTTGTCCTGTGCTAATCTCATAGAGGCAAGTTGCACCTCTATCTAGGATGTCCTCCTGATTTCCTTGTCCCTCTCTACCTAGATACTTTGTTCCTGTGCCTCTGCAGTCTCTTCCCTCCCCATGACCTCATCCCTCTCCATCTGTAGGCCTTGTATTTGTGTCTTTGCGGCCTTTGCTCTCCCCTACAATCTTTTTTCTGCCCCCTATGCTACCTTTTCCCTTCGTAAAGCTACATCTCTCTTCTCCATGGCTTGCTTTGCCACGTCCAGGGTTGCATCCCTCTCTCCTCTGAAAGTTTCCACCAACTCCTGCAGTTGATCCCTCTCCTCCTACAACCTTTGTAGCTTCTCTCCTAGCTTCCTCGCCATCCTAAACACTACTCTATCCACATCCTCCTACATGGCCTCTGAGGCCTCTTATAGGCACTACACCTCCCCTTGTAATATCTCCACCTCGGCCTATAGCCGATCCCTCTCCTCCTCTGTCTATTGCAGCCTATACTGCAAGATCTATACCTAGGGAAAAGCTCCTGTTAGCCTAACAGTTGGATCCTCTATTGGTGGCCCCTGGTAGACTACAATCACCCTCTCATCCAAAGACAAGGAATCTAACTCCATCTCCTACACTGCCACCTCTAGCACCCCTACCTCTGGCATTGCCTCCTCCCATGTTGCCTCCTACTCCTCACCCCTTTGTTTTCCTCCTCTCAAAATCCAACAGTTGGCACAATAGGGTGCACTGTAGTGAACCTCAATGGTCTCCTCTTTACCCACCATGCAACATATCTCATTGTGGTCCCTGCATCATTGGGGCCCCCTCTCCATGGCCATGCTATGATTGGTAGGTTCTCCCACATCTACCAAGCATACTCTATGGGAATCTGTTGTCCCCATATCACTCCTGACTCCTGGTTGATCTACCAAAACATCTACGGCCTTGGGGGGATATCCTACTGAATCCCATATTGCCATGTAACCTTGTATAGCCCATGCAGCTCATTGATAAAGGGATCTCACCCTATTAGGTAACACCATGAAATTAAATAGGCCCTATACAGCCTATGCTCCGCTTGCCATTATCAAAATTGTCACTCCACATATGGTCTCCATATAATGTCCTCTCTGAGATCATCCAACAAATAGTGCCAATTCTCTAGGCTCCATACCTCATTTTAGTGGAGCATCCATCCATGCTACCATGCCCACCAGTAAGCTACTATAAGGGATTTTTCCCTTTCCCCCACTAGCAGAATATCTAGGCACATAACTGGGTGATCTTACAATAGTGGTTTACACTTTCTAGGAGATTCTGATTTTTGCTGAAATCACATATTTTTAGAAAATAGAATGGTTTAATCCTTGAAAAGTTCCATATAAAGGAGTCCAATTGAAGAGGGTTTGATCAAACCACCTTAGATCAAACCCCCTTGGATAGAACCTTGCTAGTTTTAAACCATACCTATAATGAAGTCTCCTTTACACCTATCAAAATGCTGATATAAAACCACTTTTGATTTACCTTTTGGGGGATCAAATGAATTCATTTAAAATTTATTTTTTCTATGTATTCCTTATTATAAACTTCTCAAATAGTATAATTTTAAATAAATTTAATTTGATTATTATATTTATTTTTTATTTCTTGTGAATGTAGGTTTTCACCGAAAATCAAGCTCTCTATTCTTCACATGTGGAAAAATAGAAGATAATAAAAAAGAAATTGAAAAATATCTATGCACTAGATATTGATGTCCTTGATCCAACAAATAAAATAAAATTGAATTTCGATACATACAAAAAAAGTTATGCTTTAGCTAGTAAATCATATCTAAATCATAACTGGTTTGACTTTGAAACTTAATTAAGAAAAAAATATTCAATTAAATGCTATGAAACAAATTCCATGCACTAGATATCATCGTTACAAATCTAAATTCAAAAAAAATAAAAAATTATCCTTCATAGAATTTTTTTTTTGTTAGCTAGTAACGTCACTCTTTAAAACTAGTGTTTACTGTTAAAAAATAGTTGTCTAAGGAGATGGAAAAAGAAGAGCAATATGATTCCAAATTTTTTGAAAAACTATATTTAGAATCTACAAAAAAAATGTCACAAATCACTAATTTGCATCATCTTCAAAATCCTCATGGTTTAGCCACTATAGGTGCCCGAAAGTGAAGATTTAGTTAAAAAGATTCAGTTCAATGTCCAGTTTGGAAAAAAATTATAAACTAGTATTGTGGGATCACTCGAATCTAATGTGCTCCCAGGTCCACACTTGTAGCAGTGTGATGTGGGTCACACTCAATGCTCACCTATAGCAAAAAAAATGCATATCCCAATATAACTGTGCCAGCACACATGGTCCCCAAGAAAAAACTCCATCCCTCCTCTCCAAGGATCGACTCGACATCGAACAACCTCAATCATCTTGAGGCTGAAGAATCTCCCACTTCGATCTGGGAGGAAGATCTTTTTGATCAATCCACACAAATATAGAGGTAATGGTGTTGCAATTGCAATGCAAGCATCAATTTTCAACTCCTTCCCTCAGATGGGAAGGTCTATAGTGCCAAATACTACCCGCAAGCTCCTCTCCAGGGATCGGCTCAGCATGGCACTCACCACGTGCCCTCTGATCGATAATTTGAGTATCCAACAAATGTCCTCTAAATTCACTATCATCTCCCCTATTGGGAGGTGGAAGGCGTTGGTCTCAGAGGACCACCGCTCCATCAATGCCTTCAACAATGGTCCGTGTGCCCAAATATTGGGATAACCCAACATATGCCGTAGTCTCACCTACTCCAGTGCTACATGGTCCTTGGGTGTCATTGCCCCTTGTGTCACCTCTAGGACAACCAAATGTCTCTCTCGATTCCTCAGGGTCTCAAAGCTCTGCATCCATTTCACCCATTCTATCATTCTTTTCTAGCATTTCATTTCTATCTTTTCTTTTCATCCCTGCCCTAGTTTGGCAAGTTCGCCTCCATGTAAGGAAGATTCACCTTTTCTTCCTTTTTTGTGCATTTTCCTATTTGGCTCATGCATTTTCCCTTATGTTCCTATCCTAGCGAGTTCACTTGTTCACCATATGTGTTCGCCTCTTTCCTGTCCAAGCACCCATTCGCCCCTTTCCATCTTAGAGGCAAACTTATGTTTCCCCCTTTTCCCCATGGGAAATTACGCAATCGCCTCTATCACCCATTATCCTAGAGTGGAAAATTCAGATTCTCCTTTTTCTCCTATAGGTGGATTTGTATCTTCCCATCACCCTTTTGGGAAATTTCACAATCTCCTATCCCAAGCGCAATTTCCCCTACAAAATTGTGTGCTTGTCTTTTTTGGGTTTAGGTGATTTTGCAATCTCCCTTTCCCTGTCTTGCACACCCTTGTGTAAGTAGGTTTGCTAGTTCTAGGGAGAGGCAATTTCACATTCGCCCCTCCTGTGGTGCATCTACCCCTACGAAGGCATGCCTACCCCTTCCCTCACCCATTCAATGGACAAGCGAATGCGTTATCCCAGAAGGGTGAATCATCCCTTTTGTGGAAAGTCCATTTAACCTAAACTGCCCATCTCAAACTTAAATGCATGCATAAAAATTGAAATCAAATCACAAAGCTGGGTTTTGAATCTTACCTATCGGGGTATAGCCCACAGGTGGTAGTAGTCTCGAACCTCGTCCACTCGATGGATCATCTCCTCATCATCCTCCATCTCACTTGTCTAGTCAGTTGTCACTCTCTCTCGATGCCAAGTGTGCAAATGAAACTTAGGTGGGTAGTGGATTTTTAAATTTACAATTTATAATTTTCATTGTTTGCACCTATTTATCCTTTTAAATTTTGGGTAATTTTTACCCTTTATTTAACCTTTTAAATCCTTCAACCCCCTTCTTCTGCGAGCTACCATTTACACCCCATATTCCTATTTTCCTTCGTTCAAAAGCCATTCTTCATGGTTTTTCTGTTGCAAGTATGGGCTAGTCTAGTGGTGTTTTCATTGATGTTGCTATTGATGTCAACACTATTCAGTATGTTGTAGATTTTACATGTATAGTTGAGATGTTTCTGAGATGTTGTGAGTACATGGAGCTATCTTATATTGCTACAGATGTGTTGTGTTGATGAGTTTCCAAGTGCTTTTGAGAAAATTAATAAAGAAGAGAAGTCAAAGTGATGAATGTGTTCAAATTATGCTCTGGAATGTGTTATGAAGTTTTCATTATGGTGATTTGATGATGATATATTCTAAGTTTCAGTTTCTAGTGAGAAGATACATGAAATTTGTTTCCATTGGTATGTGTGTTCTACCGATAGAATTAGTGTTCTGTGCATTGGGAGAAATATTTTTGCTCCACAATCCTCCATTGTTTCATTTCAGATCTTGTGGATCTAGGATATGTTTTGTGAAGGTCTTTTCTATGCTCTAGCGAAGAAGGTTGAAGTTTGGTAATTTGGAAGTCATGTTTCTATATTCTAGTACAGGTTTGCATAGTTTGAATGATCTGGTGAAAGGTATTTAGTGTATAAAGTATATTGCTTTGCTGTAGACATATCTAAAGAAGTCTAAGATAAAACCTCATGAATAATGAAGTGTGTTGAGGTTTCCACATGTCATCTTCATGCTAGGAAGCATGTGCACCATTGTTCATTTGTGTTTTCATTAGGTTTGGCCGACCTGGTGTTTACACTTCATTCGAAGAATAATAATTGAGGAGGCGTGTAGAAGATTCAAGAAAATAATTTTATTGATCCACTCTTATTCCTTTCCACCATAGGAATTTTGAGTTGTTGAACTAATTTGAATTTATGAAATGGGTTATTTTGTGGCCGACCTTGGTAAATGCTTCTAAGGTTGAGAATAGTATAAAAGCAAGTCAAATTGTGAAAAGTTGTATGACAATGTGTGATGCAAAGTGATGAAAGTGAGCCAAAAATCATAAGAGAAGAAGTGTGTGTGTAAGTGAGTAGTGATATCAATTTTCAATGTGTTGAAGGCAGTGAGCTGAAGGTTACTATTTATAATTTTTCATTTTTGCACCTATTTAGCCTTTTAAATTTTGGTTAATTTTTATCCTTTATTTAACCTTTTAAATCCTTCAACCCCCTTCTTCCATGTGCTACCATTCAAACCCCGTATGCCTATTTTCCTCCATTCAAAATCCATTCTTCATGGTTTTTCGTCCTCTATCGTGTGGTACCCTTCGTTTCTCCATATCGAGATGTCGCCCGGGGCCCTTTTTCTTTTCTACTTTCCCTCTCGAGGGGGCATACCTTACCATATTTATGCATCCCTTCCTCCTAGCCACTTCCAAGTGATACCAAGGAATCTCCTAAAGTCCTTTTCTTCTATCGAGTCATCTACACTAATTTTCTTCAAAACATCATTATTCTAACAATATTTCAAAGAAGGGAAAAATGCAAACACCTGAATTTGACCACTCCCATATGGTCAAATTCACCCTTATCTTCTTCTATCTTGCATCCCAAAACAATATTAATTAAATAATTTATTATTTAGTAAATATTTCATCCCATCCTAATGTCTCCTAAGGTGTTTCATTAATTAATTGAATACCTCACCTTATTCCTCTCTAAATTAAATAAATAGTCCAATTTATTTAATTCAGTCATTTTCCCTAAATGAATTAAAATAAAATTTTAAATTCAATATTTCTCTCTCCTTGTCCCATCCTCCATAACCTTCCTCTAATCTTGATTAACTTGCATAATCCCATCATTAGGATGTGCACACCTCTAATCTTTGATTAGTGTTACATCCTCCATAATTTGCAAGTTGGTCTTAATCCCCCATTAACCTACCTAATCACTCATTTGCACCACCTAAATCAATAATTAAGCTCAACCTAATCCTCATGCCATTTATGGCATGTACCTTAGTCAACTGTCATTAATGGCTTTCTCCATTTGAAGGTCATCTCCACCCTCCAAGGAATTTAAAATTCCTTTTTATTTTCCCTATGCATCTTATGTGGAATTTAAAATTCCACTTCATTTCTCCAACACCTTTGGAGGAATAAAGAACCAATTTAAAATTCCTCCCCAATCCCAAGGTCAAGTCTCCAAAATCAAGGGAGATTTTAGAAGAATTTTTAATTCTTCTATTGTCACATCATCCCATAAGGTGGGTAGATGAGACAAGACTCACCTTTTCCACCTCATCGCCATGTCATCTCCACATCAGTTCTCCTTGTCCACCTCACTCGCCACATGTCTTCATGAGATGACTTGTGAGTTCTCAACTCACCCTAGTCATTGATTTCCCAACCTTGGACCAATATTAACCATCCATTTCTTTGGAGGAATTTCCCATAAAAAATGGTGGATTTTGTCTCATTTGATCAATCACTCAATCAAGCAAACTTAGCTAACTTATGCACTCACACTTCCAAGCTTATATACCTCCATTTTTGTAGAATTTCAAGCCATCACCTTGCACCTAATCCATTAGAAAATTCCTCCATTGCATCCACTTCATTTTGAGCATCATTTAGAGCCATTTGGTCAAGCAAAGGAGCACACAAATCTTCAACAAATGGCCAACTGAAAGCATCATCTAAATAAGGTAAAATTGTTATTTATTTCTTTTGTTTTGTTTAGATTTAACCTAGGCCAATCTTGAGTGGATGTTTGTGTTCTTCTTCTTGCATTTTATTTTGCATTTTTAGAGTAGAAAAACACTTACACACACATACACACTTTGCAACTTTGAACCTAGTTTTTGAATATGAAATATGGTGATAATATTCATAGAATTGCATGATTTCAACATGAGTATGTATGTATATGAGTGGAATTATGTGATTTAATTATGATGGTTAGTTGCATATGTATGTTGTGTGGATTAGCCTCTTTTCAACTCAACACATGGTAACAAGAATGGAGCATTTGTAGCAAGAACTAAAGTAGGGGAATAGGGGATCAGTGGAGTTCAAGCCACCTAAAGTGCAAGAACCTATGGAGTTGAATGCGAGTCATCATGGAAGGAATAAATGTTGAAGAAGGATAATTATTCTAGAATTCTAAACATTTTGTTATGTGTCTCACATGCAAACTGTTTCATTGGAGTTCTTATTTGAATAGGTTTCTTCTTCCTTTTTAGTTAGAATGAATAAGTTAGTCTTAGCTTTATATCCTCATATATAGGAGTGGGATTAATGATTATAATTAGTTAGCAATTTGAATAAGACTCTCCTCATTTTTGTATAAATTCAAGGGATGAGTTCATAGTAAAGTTAGTTGGTTGATATAGTTGTTATCAGTTAGTCGTTTTCCACTTCCAAGTGATTTAAAAATATGCTGAAATGAAATTATTGAATAAAATCTACAAGGATTTTGTTTGAATATCTGGCTATATGCAATGAATGGAGTTGTGTTATATATGGATGCGTAATAATCTAAGTTATATTTGGTTCTAAGTTAAGTGAGACAATCCCTTTAGCTGGCCACTTAAGGTACTGCCCCTCACTTCATCTATTTAATTGTTCATTTATGCATTCTTGTTAACTTTTTTCTATTGCTTTATAGATGCATTGAAAAGTAAAATGGAATAGCTCTTACAGTTGATTATAGTAGTTGTTGTTCATGAACAAATGTGTAATTTGTGAATCATAGCACTCTAGAGATTAGAATTCGTTATCCTATTATTTTAATAGTTTTGGATTGATTTTGTACTTACTTGTTATTAGCAGTCATCTATAGCTAATGTTGTAGGTACCCATAGCCATTAGGTTTGTAACTACTTTATTATTTTTTCAATTCTGTAAGATTCTAGTAAAGTAGAATAGTTTGAATAATTTTGCATAGGATAATCTAGGTGAACATGAGTCTGTGAAGGCACATATAGCGCAGTAGCATCATAAGTTTACGTACCTTGGTTGATGATTTAATGTAGTCTTAAGCAATGTGAAGTTGAATGTTTAGCCAATTAACCCTCTGAATTAAGTAGATTCTACCAAGTTTACAATACATTATCTTGGACTCTACATTTTTTGGCGTCATTGTCAGGGATGGTGCTATCTTCATAGACCTGTTATTACAATTTTCATAGTTAATTTCTTTTTTCAAGCATTAGGACTATTAGATACCATATTTTTCAACTCCAAGATACTAACATTGTGTAGGACCTCTAAATTTAAAGTCATATTTCATGTATGCGGAGGCATAGATATTCCTTGGGTAGGTTCCTTCCCTCCACATGCCAAGAAGCTATTCTAGAAATTGGTGACCGTAGTACTCAGAGTGAAGGTACCACTGAAGAAGAAATTTCCTTTTCACCAACCTCTAGTGCACATACAGAAGGAACATACCACACCATGGGCGATACAACAAATGATGATGATTCCCAACCAACATTTGAGTTTCCTATTATAGACCAGCAAAGGGCTACAGTGCTGAAGAACATTCCTCCTTTGGCCTTGCCAGTTTTCTATGGGTTAATTATTGAAGACCCAGATACATTCCTCTTTGAATTTGATGTTTTATGCAGAAGTTATGACTATACTTCTAATGCACATAGGTTAAATATTTTTCCTACAAAGATCCATCTTTGAGATGGTTCATGGGATTAGGTAAAGATGTTCCTAATTGGGACACCATGAAGACACTATTTTTGGAGAAACATCAAGACTATTGTAGAGGACCTGATAGGAGGAAGGATGATATATTCTGAATGACACAAAATGATGATGAGCCTTTAGAGGATTATGTTGAAATATTCTAGTTTTCTCTAAAGAAAAACCCCCAGAACAAGTTGTCATAAGAGTCTCTCAAGTTAGTCTTTCTAAGGGGAGTTAATGAAGACTGTATGGATGCCTTGAACCTCATTGGCTAGGGAGATATTTCTCAGCTACCATTTTCAGACATTTGTAAGGCCTATAGGAATTATTCTAGGACCTTCATAAAAAGGCCAAAAGGAGATAGAACATTATTTCTTGGTAAATCATCTACCAGGGTTTCAAAAGTAGAGCTAAGCAATCTGTTATCCAACATGAAGGAGGATATAATTAGTCATTTCACAACACAGTTGGATACTCTCCACATTAAGAAAAAATAGGAGGAAGTTGAGGCTATGCTCACTTAATATTGTCCAAGCTGCATGCAAATAAAAGCAAATTGTAAATTCAAAAGAGTGGCTAGTATCTAGCAAGATAAAGTTGAGAAGCTTGATTTTCAACCCATTGAAGGAGATGATGGATAGCTCTTTTATATAACACAAAGGAGGCCATGGCAATAGAGACAAGGTATGCCGCAAGACCCCCTTATCTTTAATTCATCCTTTCCTATTGGGAACCAACACTTTTCTACTTGGAACTCTCAGCCTTGACAAGTAAACCAAAACTAGTGGCAAAACCTCAATAGTGGCCACAAGTCCAGCCAAATTGGAACCAATAGCCAAATCCTTGGCCACAACAAAATTTTCAAGGTTAAAATTACAATCCACAATGGACAACCCAATAGAATGATGTAGATCAAGGGTGTAAAATGTTCCAACACACTCAAACAACCACTCTTTCAAACCCTTAGTCATCAATTAATGGGCTTTCCTTCATAAACCTCTATTCTTGCTTGTAGCCTTTCAAAAAGGCCTTTTTGAAAATATCTTCTGGAACAGACCTAATTTATATAAAAGGAGACCCGTTTAGGATACCCTTTTGGCTCTTAGAATACATATCTAAAAATAAGGTAGGTTTCCTTTGTACGAAAAGGATCAAAAACTAATTGTCCTCCTTTTGAATAGGCCTAATTAGGTAATTAGCCATGACACAACTAAGTTCTTGGCTTCAAGGGGTCTCTACTCTTGTTTCAATACTTCAAACACGTCTAATATGGCCTCAAAAAACTTTTTTTCAACACATATCACAACTTAGGACCACTTTTCCATGAATGAATGCAACCATGGTTGAACCCATACTCAAAGAAGCATAGCAATATGAGACACCCTTACAATGCAAGTAACAAACCATGTGATGAGTCCAGTTATGACTCAATTTTGATAGAATTTTATTGTCTATTTTCCATATTTGTCATAGATTTTTATGTTTTGATGTTGATCTTTTTATGATATTTCCTCAAAACCATAGACATTGGGCATAAGCTTATCTTTACAATCTTTAATGACATTGACATGCTATATGAACTATCTGTGTTGATTTTACATGTGGATTATTGAATGCTACTTTAAGATAGTTACAAATATGAAATTTTTGTGCATACTGACATTGTTTTGTAGATATAATTAGCCACCTACACAATTAAAGGAGATTTTGTTAGCTGGTCATTCGCCATAACGATCAACAAGGTGGTTGCTCAAAGGTCAACAAAGGGAAGACTCACAATGGTGAGAGATTCCTCATTCAAATCAAAGTTTTAATTTCCTTGTGAATGGTCTTAATTGTCTATTGAGTGAATATAGGTGTTACTGTTGTGCTAAATCTGCATTGAGGCAAGCATGTTTGACCAGATTTTGCACATGCGTAACCACCTCTCCACTTTTCATGCTTTCCCTAAAGTGGTGTCCTCCTAATCTGTTGGATTTGACCGCGTTGCTAAGTGATTAGTTAGTATCTTCTCTCCCTATAAATAAGACTTGGATGCTCCTTCAAAAGAGGTTGCTTAATCTGATGATGTACTCACATTCTAAGTTTTTCAAGCAATACAGTTATGATGCTCCATTGTACTGTTGTTTTTCAATGAATAAAATGAAGTTATAAGTTCATGCATCTAAGTTTACATTTGTCTTAAGGAATACTCATCCAAGGGGTCCCACTTGGTGAGCATTCCATCCTTTAGCTTAGTCATTACTTTCTATTTAGTAATTAGTCAAGAATCTGGCACTGACTGTTCTTGCAACCACTAGAATTCCATTCTATGACTATTCCTACAGCCAAAGTAGACAAAGTGGTTCCCTGTTTGTCTGCTTATATTTTCATTTTTGTCATGCATTTTAGCTTAGTATAGTTGTTGGTTGATGCTCAACACTTATGTTTTTTCTTTCCAAGAAATTTACCTTCAACATTATGTTTTTCTTAGCTGTAGAATGAATATGGCTACTTTGGATCCTTAGTGCACATATTGTGCTGACCCATTTCAAGTTCACGTCCTTGGGTTGACAAGTTAAATGTACCTTCATGATGATTGAAATAGCTATTCAGATTAGATGTCCAATCTCTTAATCACATTTGTAAGGGTTTAGTTGTTAGATCATTGTAGGAGGCCAACACTTTTTGGTGTCGTTGCTGAGGATGGTGTCAAACTAGGGAGTTCTTTGGAGTCATTGATAGTTTTCTTGTTGTAGTATTTCTAAAAGTTTTTTCTTAGTATACCCCTCATTTAGGAAAGTAATGATCCACCATTCTTTTGCCAATTCTTTGTGTGAGTTGGCTGATAGTGAGTTGATACTATATGCATAAAGGAAGGAGCAAAGATGCTCATGGGAGATTCCTTCCTAACAATCCTGGTCCATTCTAGCTAGTTAAGTATCAAAACCTGCCAAGAGAAGAAGAAGAAGATCCACACCCCTTTGTTGATGCATTTCCTGATCTAACCAATTCTAAAATTTCCTCTGAAGAACAAAATCAACTTGAGAACCCTTTTTCTTTGGAACTACATCAAGCAGGAATGGGTGATGCAAATAGAAACAAACCTAACCAACCAACTTTTCCTTTCCCCATTTCTCATTAGAATGAAGTTGACAACCTCAAAAATATCCCTACTTCAGTCCTTCCTAAGTTCTATGGACTTGTCACAGACGATCTTGATACTTTTTTGTTTGAGTTTGACATACTCTGCAGGAGGTATGACTATACCACCAATGCCCATAGGCTTAAGCTATTTCCTATCACTTTTAAAGAAGTTGCATTAAGATGGTTCATGAGCCTAGGTAGAAATACTATGGAGACTTGGTAGGACATGAAGACAAAGTTCCTTGAGAAATACAAGGAATATTGCAGGGGCAATGACATGAGAGGAGATGACATTTTTAGGATGCAAAAAAGGAAGATGAGAGCCTAAAGGATTATATTGCAAGGTTTATGTTCTGTCTATACAAATCTCCACACCATACACTCAATGAAGAATCACAAAAGTTGATTTTCCTAAGAGGAATTGTAGACACGTAAAATGTATCGATTGGTCCTATACACTTGATCCTGATTTTACTAACACCACTTCATCTAAATCACCTTCTTTGCTAATCATTTAATCAAATACTCTATATTTGATTAAATTCATCACATTTCATCTCTTAATTAAATAAATCATTATTTATTTGATTAAGTCATCATCTCCTGTTGATTAAATAGATCATTTTATTTAATTAATCCTGTAGTCTCCCTTTAATTAAATAATTTACTTTATTTAATTAACCTCTAAAGTCATTCTATTAAATTAAATAAATAAATCTTTATTTGATTTAATCTAACATCATCTCCTTTTAATTAAATAAATAAAAATCTTTATTTTATTAAGTCTACATCATATTCCTCTCATTTTGATTTAAATTAATCCAAGAATCTAAATCAAAATGGTCAAATCAACTAATCTCATTTTAAATTAATCAAATCTTGATTAATCTTAATCTAAGTAATCACCTAAATTCTCTAAATTTTGCAACTTGCTCATGAAAAATCATTTCAATTGATTTATTAAATCCTCAATTACTTTCAAAAAGGCATCAATGTTGGAATATTCTCCAAATTTGAAAAATCCCTCCAAAAGGGTTTGTACATCTAGCAAGGAATTTAAACCTCTTACATGTCCTTTTGCCTTGAGCCAAGTGGCATTAACTTCATTTTCTCCTCCATCCAACATGTCATTTCATCCATTTTTCATTTCCACCTAATTGAATTTAATTGTACAATGAACAAAATGTGCTCCACCTTTGTCCACTCACATGTTGACAAGTGGCACTTGGCCATTGGTTGGTGTTTGATCCCACATTCATCCATTTTTCCTCATTCTTCATCATTCTCATCTATAAATAAGAGGCTCTCACTTTGATTTTGGATACACAACTTCATGCAAAGACATTATCTTTGGATTTTGAATTTGCTCATCCATTGTTCATCCATTTTCTCATTTTCATAGCTAGGTTATGCAGGAATTCAACCAAGGAGCATCAAATCTTCATCAAATAATCACCAAGATTGCAAGGGATTGGGAAAGGGACATTTTCCACATCAAAATGGCACCAATTCCCCCATGGTATTGAGAGTTTGCTTGCATTAGATAGGATTTGATAGTTTTCGTTTGTGTTCTTCATTTCATTTTCTTATTTTGTGCATTTCAAATGAATTCTATGGGGAATCTTGATTTAACTTGCATAATGATCTAATTGTATGATTGTTTGTTGTGTTTTGTGCAGGTCTACAATTGACATTCATATTTTGGCACTAGAAGGAGGGTTGATTTGAAGATTTTAACACATTTTTCTTCAAAATTTTGTGGTTTTTTGAACTTTTTGTGTTTATAGGAAAAGTACGCCACTAACAAAGAAATTGCACTACTAGCAGTCCAATTTAGTGCTGCTACCAAACTCCAAACTACGATGCTAAGCCATTCTCACCCAAAAATTTGAATTTCAAACTGTGACATTGGGCCACTTTCTTATCACTGAATTTCTAAAATCCAAACAACATTGCTTGCTCAAAATAGCGCCACAATCGTGCTCACTGGTTTTGTTGTAGAGCACCGCTATAATTCCCAATGACACTAAATAGCACCACTGACTTGTTCAAACTATGTCACCTCTACAGATTGCACCACTGGAGTTGGCTAAAAGGCACTTTTCAAATTAATTTTAACATGTGCTTTTTTATTTTGGTTGCTTTTGACTACTAACTAGCTTTTGACCTTTATTTGTGTAGTTCTAACCAGTTTTTGTAGGTTGTCTTGATCAAAGGTGAAGGAGGAAACAAGGACAAAGGCTTCTATGACATCGTCATATCATTGTATCAAGTTTTTTTAAACACTTTGAGGAGAAATTATAATCCCTCTTCTAAGGATTTTCTATCTTTCATGCTTTTAGGACTCAATACATTTCATTTGGGCTCTAAAAAGAAGAACACAAAAGGATTAAAAAGAACCTTAGGAAACTTACTAAATTTTGTGTAAGGTTTAACAATTAAACAAGAAACTTTCACTTTTCCTTTTGGTGCTTAAAAAGAATCCAATGATTGCTTTAAGGAATTAAAATGAACATGTGCTTCTATGATTTGTAATCTCTTATACAAAGTAATATCATCTAAAAGATGTATGCACTTCTCTCGTGCCTCACGGTGATCTTGAGAATCAAAAGGCTTTTTGTGATACTAAGTTGTATAAGTGATTACCTCCACACTTCAATTTTGGATTCTTAAAATTGAACAAAATCTTGTGAGTGTGAGTGGAGTATATCATGTGTGTTCTCTCTTTGTTTCTCAACAAAGATTGATCGAACTACAAATGTACTTGCTCTTTTTTGTTTATCTTTAGAGGGTTTGTTGTTGACAATGATTTTACTCACAGTAAATAGCTCATATAGAATCTCCATGGACAAGAACGTGAAAAGCCTACCTTGAAAGATATGAAACAAAGAAAACCTAAGAAAGAGTTCTACATTTACAGAACAAAGATTGACTTCTGTTTAATCCCAAGTCTTCATAAATCGGTCATGATTGTAATAAACATAGCTCTCGGGTAATGATGTGATAATTTTGTTGTTATTTTCTAAGGGGACTATGGTTATTTCTGGCTTTATCAAGAATTACTAACATTTCTCATAAAACTTTATTTTTATCATCAAATGACACCATGAAATCAATTTTTTTTATCATAATATTTCATGAATAAAAAAAATTCTTTGCTATCACTTAAGTAAATTTAGTGTTAAGCATTCAGTAATTTCATGGAAAATAAAATATTTTCAACAAAACTATTCCCATTCACTTGTATTTTTTTTAGAACATTTTCAAAAATATTAACATCTAATCTAAAGCAAAATATAAAAAAAGACTAAAAAATTAAAATTTCTCTTGGTTATTCTCCATGGATGCCCCAAAGAATTAATTAAAACAAAGCAAACTGCTTTATATTTCACCAGATTGCTTCACAGCTACGTATAAAATGGTGCAAGCTTTTAAAGAGAGTGTTTCATTTATGGACACTGAATAGGTTCTATATGCACCCTTAAATAGCACAACATACAATATTGTTCAGTTGAACTTACAAAATTAGCTACAAAAGATAATTAGATAGGTAGCTATCCATAAAGCTCTGATATCAATTAATGTCTATGTGCATACAAAGTTTTACACCGGAATGGTTCAGAAAATAGGAAAAAAGAACAAAACTTAAAAGAAGTTTTTGCTCCTCTGACATCCACAACTTTTGAAACAAGGCACTTCAAAAGTTCAACTTAAAAGTATCTCAGAGAAATCAGAAACAACAAATTAAAATGTGTCACATGGCATATGCCAACTGTCATCAAGAACTTTCTAGACTAAGTCAAAGCTTTGACTTTATCCACAGCAACGCTTTTCTCCATACTTCAGCATGAAAAATTTATCTTCATCAAGGCTACAAACTTTCTTTTGAAATACTAGAATGAAAAACACCCATCGGGACCAGGACCAACCTACAAAATTAATAACAAATAAATTCTATAACATTTCTGGTATTTGGTATCTAGTTCTTTCCGTATTCACTTATGGCTCTAGTTCTAGACTTCCTCCTTCTTTCTTTGATTGGTACTCTTAGAAAGCTCTTAGTATTTGATGCATGTGTTCCTTTGATATCCTTCGTATTTCTCTCCAAGTAAATTTGAGCCTAATATATTCTTCAGTCACTTGAAGTATGGCAACATTCTTATATGCCTTTTCTGCCTCATATTTTACTATAATACTTTTGCACTGTATTCTTTCATCGATGACTTCCCTTGTCAACAATTGAACTGGATCTTTGTTTATTCTTTCTATCCATTCTTTGAAAGCTTTAGCTTCCTTCCCATCCTATCCTAATGTTTGGGGATCAAAACTTTGATGTGACAATACTTCAATAAATTCTTGATTTTATCTTATCAGTTTTTTGTACTCAATGTTGACCTTTTCATATCCTTCAATACATTGTACTAACATGTAACCTTCCCATTTCAACTATTTCTTCCACTTTCCTAGCAATGAAATTTCAGGTTCTGATATTATATTGTTTTGTATTAACTCTTGGACATTTGTCTATATGAGAATTTCCATATTTTTCCTTTCATCAATGACTTGCTCCTAGTGAAGTTTACATTAATCTTCAAATATTTTCAATTTCTCTGAATGATGGTATGCTTCCTTATACATTTTTATTGCATCTGTAATAAATTCATCTCCCTGCTTTATCCTTTATTCAATCCATTCTTCAAATATATTCATTTTATGATGAATTGCAACAATGGCATCTACCTTCTCTTATGACATCAACACTGAATGTTGGGGAAGTTCAGCTTGTTCTTGCCCAAATAAAGTCAGTGATTTGATAAAATGATCCAATGTAGCAACTCATTCTTTCAATTCTCTTTTCTTTTGTTTATATTTTTGTACTCTAGCAACAGTAGCAGTCAAATTCACTTTTATTTCTTCTAGTTCTTGCTGCCAAGATGAGTGTCCATGATTAATACTTGTGATTTTATATTCCTTAGGAATTATATCATGTCTATCTTTTTCATTTGTTGGAGTGGCTATCTTGATAGTTTTATTTCCATCTGCATTCCTTTGTATGACATGCTCTGCTTTTGCTCTACGCCTAGGTTTAGGAGTATTTACCTCTTGTATGAAATTACTGAGGTTTAGAGGTGATATTTCTACTTCCATTGGAGAAGCTAATTCCCTAATTAACCAATCAGGTGTATCATCATCTTGATGTACCTATGTAACTATTTCTTGTCTCTATTTATTACTTGATTCTAGAATTTCATCTCTGTGACTTGCCATATTTTGTGAAATGGGAATTTCTTTATCAACTTCTGATATAGACTCAAGATTAATAGGATTTTTCATTGCCTCCTCTATTTGGAGACTTATGTTTTCCTATCTACCCAGATTTTCTAATTCTTCTCTCTGAATTTTATCTTCTTCATTTACAGTTACACCAGGATTCTCTTCATTTTCAGTTCCATCTCCTGTGAACTGTGTAGCTTCTTCATCTAAAGTTTTAGTTTCAATTTAAATTCTAGCATGGCCTTTACTTGTTTCATCAAAGACCTGCGAAGGTTCATTTACATTTTGCACATTCTCAAAAGAAAATTGAGAATAAAGAGTGTCTTCAATAACTCTCTTATCAACATGATTTTTCTCTTCATTTCCCCCTGTTTCCATTTCAAGTATGCTATGATTTCCTGCCTCTAAGGTGAGTGTCCCTTCAATAAATTATTCTTCTTCAATATTTATGGGATTAGAGCTTGTATCCTGCATTTCTTCTATCACTAAGTGTACTATTGGTTTGTATTTGGATTTCTTTTCTTATATCTTCTCCCACATAGCACCCCATCTATCTACTTGTTCCTTAATTCTAGCCTCATCTTCCTCAAAAATTTACTCTAAAGCCATAGGAGTTCCACCCAAAAATTGTTTCATATTGGCCATATTAACAAAAGGGGGAGAAGTAAATAACGTTGCAGCTCTCTAAGATGCAGATCTAGTTTGTGTACCAACATTCTCTGTTATTCATGTTCCTTCATCAACAATTATTCTAGTTTTGGGTCTGGTCATAGAAGAAGATGCAACTTTAGGCCTTGCTTTAGACTTGTATTTACCTATCTCTACATCTTTATATTTTTCTGATAACTTTGTGGGAACTTCCTGTCTTGTTGCATCAGGGGTTCTTTCTCCAATTCTAACACTTGGAGTAGCCTTGCTAGTCTTTCTTTTCTTCTTGATAGGCTCTCCACTTTCAAAAGAAGTTACATCTCTTTGCTTTCTTATTTTATCTTCTGAGTAGATGGGTTCAATTCCTCTCTCTTAAACTTTTACAAAAATCATCAATTTAGTGTTGAGTGTACCTTATGACTAGCCTAGTAAAATCATCAATTGATGTCATGTCTCCATCATCAACACCTAGGTCTGGAATGGGTTCATCATATATCCTATCATTATTATAAAACTGATTTAGCACTTGACCATCATCTTCTGCCAATTGGTCTAGGATATCATAGATTTTGAGCATTCGAGCAAACCCTAGTCATTCTTTCATACTTTTTCCTTTTGACCTCATGCTCGTCTTCACAATTAAGCCAATAATCTTCTAAATGAGGTACATGATCATGATAACTAACTATATTTCTTTCAATATTTCCTTCAACATCATAGTACATTCTCTGAAGTGGAAATTCTTCAAAATTGTAGGTTTTCAGTTCCTCCTCACATAAATTAGCCACCTTGCACTGCACTTATAATTCCCTATTGTAATAGGGAATTTGAAAGAGGCCTTCTTGTGAACATGGCTATAAAGAGCCTGAGAGGGTTTTAACTGTCTCACTAATTCCAATAAGATAATTTTATCTATAGGATATCTGGGCAGCATGAATGGGTGTCCATCAAATCCCCCCACTTTGATATAGGAGTAAGTTGGGAACTATATGTACTAGCCTCCCATAGGCCGAATGACACTTTGTGCTTCTAGGGATAATCTCTTAGATTTATCACCTTCCATTGTTCTCACTAGTTTCATGGAAAACAAATCATTAAATTTTCTATAATCACCTTTATACCTATGAAAAGTGATTTGGGGTAAATGTGTGTATATCAAACTATTGCCAACTTTTGTGCCTAGAGTACCAATCTACTTTAATCCTTGTTTATTGGCTCTCATAGCACAATAACATATGATGACATGTAGAAACATATAGTTTTGGGGAATGTAGTAATTTGTTCATGTAACCCATCGCTTATCAATTTTCCCCAATGCAACTCTACAGGACCTTCTATCATTTGAGATATTATCACGAACATCCAGGGTTCGAACCTGCTTGCATCCCTTAAACTAGTTACTCTGCTCAGCAAAGTTATTATGTCTTGCATTTCTTGTTTGAATACAGACCTCTGAATTATCTTGATCTATGGTGTGATTGGCTATTGGCACCATTGGGTACTCATAATTTATTTGTTGCATTCTTCAGTGCTCTGATATGTCTTGGCCTTTGCTTTCAAGTCGACATTGAACATCCTTGTGTAGGAAGGGAGACCAAATGTACACATAATTCCATTTTGAGAAAAGTCTTCATAAGTTCTTCCTTCCTTTTCAACAATCCTTTTGGGTAGATTATAATAGTTTATACATTGCATTATTAATTTAGGTGCTTCCATCACTGGTGGAAACCCTCATGCAAGAAGTAACCCATTTAATACAACATTTTTAGTACATTAGGTAGCATTTTCTTACAGCAGCTATGAACGGATTTCAATGTCAGAAGACCATCCCATGTGGGTATCTGTTACCACCACATTAATGGGTACTACCTATGAATTGCAGTATTTGAATTCACATTCTGCTCTTGCTTCAAAAGTGCTCATTTTCGATATAATGTGCTCTGCAATTTTTCAAAATATTTGTCTATGTGTACGAGTTAGGGCTAAATTTAACCAAACATTACATTTCATAAAATTTTCAATTCATTCTTTGATCAAATTTAACAACTCTGAGGAAAATTAATATCCTAATTTCAGAATGAGAAAATACCATTATCGAAGATTTCTATCTTGAGAAACTCTTGTCAATAAATTAGTTATTCAGAACATATTGGTTTTGGTTAAAATGGTGATTCTTCAAAATACAACTTTAAAACCCTTGGGTAGCCGCAACTTAGTTTCTTGAAAATTTTACCTCTACTTGCACGCCAAAGTAGCTTTGTGAATTCAATGTCTTTAGCAAGTTTTTCAATATGACATGAAGTGGAGTGTTCTAAAAGCAATTGCATGCTTGAGGTGGTGCCAAGTACATAGGTAGTTTTCCACCTTCATTAATTACTTATTATTTTGTATTAATTCCTAGAATAAAGGTGTAATCATTACAGATTATGGTTCAAATCATGAACACCTAGATTTCTGAGTTGGCTCACCATTTGAGAAGAAAGATGGTGTGATGACTATTCATGGAAGTTACATGTCATGCTAATTTTATATAGGGTATATGCCATTAAAGACATGAGATTAATTATGATCACCGGAGTTACAACTTCCTATAATTTCTTTGAATTTTTTTTTGCATAACACTGGGATCTGGGAAATACTTCCAGAGAAAAGAAAAAACAACAGAACAAGAGAACAAAAACCGGAAACCAAAACTGAAAGATATACTTGACGACATTTCAAAGTAGACTTTCCAGTTTCCAACTTTCTACTTCAAAGAAACAATAAGGCACCAGACTCCGATAAAAGAGAAAATTACCAGGTTTATACAATTTGATTAATAAAATACCAGGCGGAACTAGAGTTATTTAAAGACACAAACTCTTTTGACTCATGTATGACTCCAAAATTTTGGTTTCCGGTAATAGAATAAATAAAGGACATACCAAAACACCAAAATACCGAGAATCAAAAAGTGCATCATCAAAGAGGCCAAGTGAAACTGATAAAACAACCACCAACCGGCTAGGCATCAATTAAAACCACGCCGAGGAAAAAAAAACAACAAAGCACAAAGGGAAAAGAAATAAAAAAAAGGGGTCCACATTTTTCCAAAGGAGCAAAATGGGGCGTGTTGTGAGACCACAACAACTAGCAACCAAAAAAACTAAGCAAAACAATAGAAAGTCAATTCCAAATTTAACATCAATGTTCCAACTTTCCTTAGTATTCTAATTATAAATCATAGGATCTCTATTCTAGTTACCCACTAGGTACTATAGAGTCTATTTTCTAGGTTGACACAAATGCTTTCCCAATTGCATCTAGTGGATTTTCTCTAGATATACTTAATTGTTATGACCTTACTCTCTCCTCCAAGATAAAATCCTCTCTTATCTCATACAGTAGTGCTTCTCTCACATACTTCTCTTCTTACACCATTGAATAATTGAGCTCAACTATAATTATGGATGAAACTTCTTGTAACACTTCCTATGTAACTAAATCTTATTTTTGTCATTCTACAAGTATTTATTCTTGCGTCAATTTTTTTTACTTGATATTTGTGATTGTAATTATAGTAATAGCTAAATACACTAGATCCAAATGAATTTAAGCTATATTTAACTAACTAATCTATAATCCCAATGAGATGTTCGGAAGCTTCAAAAATAAGCAACCATTAAACTAAGCATGGAATAAACCATGAAAGCATAAAATAAACCTAATCTAGAACTCCAAAACTTATCCCATTGGGGGATTGGTGTCATATTGATATGGAATAATGACCCTTTCCAAATCCATTGGATAAAATGAGCATCTAATTGAACTCCATTGATGAAATCTTAAGCTAAAATGAATGAAACTATGCTAAGGGTAGATGAAAAAGATGAAAAAGCTTGATAATGAATGCAAAGATGAATAAGTATAATATTCAAACATGTAGCATAAATTTGCTTTGATGGAAGTGGATCCATTTCTCTCCAAAATGTGAGGTATTTATAGGAAGAAATGGTGAATCAAGGGTCAAGATCAAATAGATCAATCAATGGTCAAGATGGAAAGAAAGGTGAAGACATGGATCAAGGATTCTCATTAATGGATGAGAATCAAAGAATCAATCAATGGTTCACAGTGATTCAAACAAACAAACTTTCAAAGTTGTTAGAAAGTTTGTTAGGAAAGAATATTCCCTTTTCTGGAGCCAAAAAGATGAATATTCCTTTGGAATATTCCCTATGCAAGTGGATGGGTGAGGGAAATTAGTAATTTGTTAATTAAAATAAAGTTTTAATTGTGCAAGTTGAGGAATATGAGGATTGTCATTAAATAATTGATTTATTTAATGAGAAAGGGGGAAGTGACATTTAATTAAATGAGAGGAGATAAGGGGGGATTTAAATTAAATAATTTTTATTATTCAAGTAAACTAGAAGAAATGTTAGTGTGAAAGGGTGAATTAACCTAATAACATTAATTAGATTAATAGATGAAAATGATGCATTTAATTAAATAACTAGGATTATTTAATTAAATAGGCAAAAGAAGATGAATTTTAGGATGAAACAATGCTAGTGACCAAATTCAAGTGTGTAATATTATTCAGGACAATTTTAAGTGTCTACATTTTGCCCCTTTTGAAGCGAACTACCTATTAAATTGGTTCAAAGATTGACACTTTTCAGATTAATGTTGCTATTCAAATAAAAAATTTAAAAATTCTTGATTTTTTGGATGCCCCATTGTTGCCCCAGTGGAAGGAATTAAGCTGGTACCATACCCCCTTGAGAGATCAACTAAAAAATTGAAAATTTGGGTCAATGTCATGAAAAAGGTTTAACATTGTTTCAGGTGTTGCAAGAGGGTCCAAGATGTGAAAACAAGCTCAGAAATGTAGAAAACGTCTCAAAATATGCTCTATAGCTTAGAAATTGGCAAAACAGGATAAAAAAACCTAGTATCCCCCTCAAATCAAGGCAAAAAACCCTAATTTTTAGGCATAAATAGAAGTTAAAGGGGCATTTTCAATTCATTTGCACTCTTGTATTCTAGTGAATTACTGCACTTTTTCTCAACACCTTGGTGAGATGGCATGACACATGCTTCCTACACACCTTTTTGATAGAGTTAGAGTACCAATGGCCTCCAAGTGCAAGACCTTAGGTATGTGTTTTGAAACTTTCCTCATTTTTCACATTATTTTGCATTTAGTTAGGGTTCAAACTAGGTCCTTTTAGGGCGTCACTACATTGCAACGCGTTTGAATCTATTAGCGATAAATTTGCAATTATAACAACACATTTGAAAAACAATGACATATCATAGCATTTAGGTATAGAGTTGCAATTGCAATTATAGCAACGTAGGTGAAATAGGGTGACACGTCTAGGATTTTGAGTCTAGCAATGCTAGTGCAAAATAGCGACACACATGCAATATAACAACAAACCATGGATTTTGGATATAGCAACGCATCAAAATGTTGATTTTATATTGTAATATAGTGACGTACCCTCAAAAGGGTGACACGATTGAAAAAAGGATATAACAACGCTATTGAAAATAGTGATGCTTTTGTAGATTCAAGACTAGAAACTTAGGTTTTAATCATTTTTTAGTCAAATTGACACTGTTTTCTTCATGTGTGTGGGAGTATATTCAACCTCTTATGTCCTGGGAGCATCAAATTAACCTTCTTTTAGAGGTACAACATTTTGATGTGGAGCAACAGGAGTTTTTGGGAGTCCTCAGGTTTGGATTCATTGCATACATGCCTGAGGTGCAAACACACATGACCATGATGATGCCATTGGTGGAGTGCTGGTATAGTGATTCTTCATCATTCCACCTCCCCACTCATGAGGTTACCATCACTTTGAAGGACGTATGGTGGATTCTATGGCTTCCCATTCACAGGAGTGAGTCATCTATCACATAGTTTTCGAGACAGATGCATGCTTTTGGATCCTAAGGACATAGGATATCTATCTAGTGAGCTCCCAGATTGACTTGGAGCACTTTCAAGGATGGGTTCTAGTTTTTAGATTAGTTTTAGCTACCTTGATCTTTGGTTTGATTTCCCTAGATTGACGGGGTAGAGGTTTTAGTCTAGGTTGGGGGCTAGTGTTAAATGACATGCTATATAGGATGATTCAGTATGCATGGGGTCTTGTTATGCTCACATCCTTATACCATGATATGCATCGGGTGGTGTACTACCAAGGTAGGAGCATTGGAGTGGGAGTTACATTACTAGATATATGGGAATATGAGCATATTGTTGTGTTGAGACCCATTGTTGCCTTAGCTGATATTGATCAGGATGAGCCCATTATTTATAGATATCGAGTAGTGATGAGCTTACAACACATGGGGCTGATAAGGATCCCATATTGTAGGAGGATCATATATGATATGACCATCTTTAGGTGGAGGCCATGGTTGTAGGTACCACCATGGTATGATGATCACTAGTAGTTGTTTTATACTAGGTGATGGGGTCCTTTATTAGCTTGTTTTTTGTTACCTATATGCATACTTTTAGATATACCTTTCAAACAATACTCTTATATTATTCTATCTTTTTATACTTATTATACAGGATTGGAACTAAATCATAATGATGGAAATATGGTTATGACATAATAGTATTGCATGGTTTATATGTGTATGCATGAAATGTGGATGGAATTATATGTTTTAATTATGACAGTTAGTCTTGTGCACATGTTTTGTGAATTAATCATTTTGCAGCCAAAGAGGAACTGTAGCACATAGCAACTGGAAGCTATAACCCACAACGAAAGGAAGACTGGGACAACAAAACAAGGGAGTTCCAAATTAAGCCAAATGCAATAACTATAGCTTGAAGACACTTGATGGAGATTGAATGTGCATCATTGTAGAAAGTTAATAAGCACTAGAGAAGAAATATTTTGTTGATATTATTATGATAAATGTTTGCGTGTTTTACAGAGTTTCAATTCTATTAGGATTCTTCTTTCTTTTCAGTTATGGTTTGAAAAATTCAATCTTAACTATACGTTATAATATCTAGGAGTGGAAGTTAATGATTGTAGTTAAGTTTTTTCTTAGAATAAGACTCCCCTATGCTTGTATATAGTTAGGTGTTGAGTCCTTAGATCTGTTAGTTGATTTCAGTATTTCATTATCAGTTGTTTTTTAGTTTTAAATTATTTACAAACATAATGGTTATTCAGAATGATTTTCATTGAATACAATCTGTGAAGAATATTTTATGTAATCTTTCATGATATGCAATGAATGAAGTCAATTTCACATGGATGCGTAGAATTTGATAGTTGGATTTGGTTCTAGTAACATGAGAACAACCACTTGAACATGCCACTCAAGGAAGCTTTTCTTCACTTCATTTATAAGTTGTTTATTTCTATTTAGTAGTTATTTTCTATTTATCATTGCTACATGAATTACATGCAAGTTAAACTAGAATCTTATACTTTTCTTATTGGTAATGAATGTTCATGATCATGCATGTAATGGTTAACTAGTGGTACTTCAAAGGTTAAATTAGCTGAGTTGTTTGTTTTGGTAAGTTTTGATTTGATATAATAATATTTTATTAACAATGGTTTAGTTATAGGTTAAGTCGTAGCACTCGCAGCCATTAGTGTTAGTTTGTTTCTTTTACTATTTTGCAAATTTGTGAGTTTTTAGTAAGTAGAATATCTTGAATATGATAACTTAGGTAGTTTTGAGTTTCTGAAGGCACATATAGTGTAGCACCATCACAAGTTTATAAACCTTGGGTTGACATTTTAATGTAATCTTTGCAATGTTGAGTAGATTGTTCAGTTAGATAAACCTTTGAATTGTGTAGGTTCTACCAAGTTTACAATACATTAGTTTAGACTAAATTTTTGGCACCATTGCTAGGGATGTTGCTATCTTCATAGATTTTTTCTCTAATATTTCATAGTTTACATTTTTTTTCAGCATTAGAATTGTTAGAATTAATTTTTTTTACAACACCAAAAGATATAATGACATTGTGTAGGACCGCTATGATATAAATTCATATTTCATCTATGCAGAGGTAGAGAGATTTTTTGGGAAAATTCCTTCCCTCTACATGCCAAGAAGCCATAATAACAATTGGTGAATCCAATACTCAAAGCAAGGGTAATAATGAAGAAGAAATTTCCCTATCATCAACATTTACTACACTTACAAAGGGAAAATATTGCACAATGGGTGATATAGTGGATGATCTTGAATGTGGAACCTTTGAGTTCCTAATCACTAACCAGGAAATGACTATAGTGTTGAAGAACATCCCTCCTTTAGCCTTACCAGTATTTTATGGGTTAATTATTGAGGACCCAAATACATTTTTGTTTGAATTTTATGTCTTGTGTAGAAGTTATGACTATAATTTTGATGCTCATAGGCTCAAACTCTTCCTTGCCACTCTAAAAGATATACTAACATTGTACAGGACCGCTATGATATAAATACATATCTCATGTATGTAGAGGAAGAGAGATTCTTTGGGTAGATTCCTTCCCTCTACTCACCAAGAAGCCATAATATAAATTGGTGAATCCAGTACTCAGAGCAAGGGTAATAATGAAGAAGAAATTTCCCTATCATCAACATCTACTACACCTATAGAGGGAAAATATCACACAATGGGTGATGTAGTGGATGATATTGAATGTGCAACCTTTGAGTTCCCAATCACTAACCAGGAAACAACTATAGTGTTGAAGAACATCCCTCCTTTAGCCTTACCATTCTTTTATGGGTTAATGATTGAGGACCCAAATACATTTTTGTTTGAATTTTATGTCCTATGTAGAAGTTATGACTATACTTCTAATGCTCATAGGCTCAAACTCTTCCCTGCCACTCTAAAAGATGCAACCCTAAGATGGTTTATGGGATTAGGCAAGGATGATGTTCCTAATTGGGATACCATGAAGAAATTGTTCTTGGAGAAGTACCAAGACTATTGTAGGGGACATGATAGGAGGAAAGATGAATTTTCAGAATGTCACAGAAGGAGGATGAACCATTAGAAGATTATGTGGAGAGATTTTAGTTTTCCTTGAAGAAAAACCCACATAACAAGTTGTTTGAAGAATCCCTCAAATTAGTATTTTTGAGGGGAGAAATAATGACTATATGGATGCCCTCAACCTCATTGGACAAGGAGATATCTCTTAGATACCATTTGAAGACATCTATAAGGTTTGTAGGAATTATTCTAGGACCTTCACTAAAAGACCAAGAGGAGATAGGACATCCACTATTGAAAAATCATCTACAGGGGTTTCAAAGATAGAATTAAGCAACATGTTGTACAACATGAAGGAGGAAATTATCATCCACTTAGCCACTCAATACTCTCCAAATCGAGAATAAACAAGATGAAGCTAAGGAAATGCTCACTATATACTACCCAAGTTGTAGGAAAAGGAAAGTAAATTGTAAATGCAAGAGGGTGGCTAGTATCCAACAAGATAACGTTGAGAAACCTGATTTCCAGCCACTTGAAGGAGATGGTGGGAAAATATTTTATATAACTCAAAGAAGGCCATGGAAAAAAGACAAGGTATGCCACAAGAACCTCTTAGCTTAAATTTATCCTTTTCCATTAGAAACCATAAATTTTCTACTTGGAATTCTTAGCCTTGGCTAGCAAACCAAAATCCATGGAAAAAACCTTAACAATGGCCACAACCCCAACAAAATTGGAACTAGCAGCAATCAAATCCTTTGTCACAAATTTTTTTCTAGGGTTCCAATTACAATCCTCAATGGCCAACACAAAAAAACTAGTAGAAACCTTAATGGAAAAAGGCCAACAATGACAACAACAAAACATGAACTATCAACAACCTATGCTTCCTCCTCCACCAAAATAGCAAGCCATTATGCCTCCATAAAATCCTACATCCCAGCCACCCAAGGCACCAAAAATACCTGCTTAACCTACACCTAACCCTAACAACAAGCCTGTTCAATAGGCTTATACTAACGAAGCTATGCAATACCCCACTTATGGGGTAGAGGTGAGTGATGTCCACCTCAGATCAGGAAAACAACTTACTAGACCCTCTTCCTCTCAAATTACTGAGATGAAAGATGAGGAACCTGTAGTTGAAGCTTTAGACAAAACACCTTTTGAACCTGAGTCAAATCAGGTACACCAAACTACCTCAAGTCCAAAGCCTCCTTTTCTTGAATGCTTATCCATTCAAAGCATCACACATAGGCTGAGATTGTATTCTTAGGTCAATTAAAAGATGTGAACATCAAGATTCCACTCATCCAAGATATCAAAGACATCCCTATTTATACTAAAATAGTGAGGGACCTACATCATAAGAAACTAGGAAGGAAAAGGAAGGATCCTTAGACAATACATGTCCTAGGAAACCTTACAAATATCATGTTAGAGAACATAACTGTCCCTATGTGCATAGATCCTAGTAGTCCAATAGTGGAAGTTAAGATTAATGAGACCCTTATTAAGAATACCTTGATAGACTTAAGAGAAATGATCAATGTTATGACTAAAGAAATAAAGTAGTTACTTTAGTTATTCAACCTTAGGATTACACAAACCATTTTACAATTGGTTGACAGGTCAACAGTCAAGCCTGAAGTGATGCAATATAGAGGAATTCACAACTTAACAAAAATTAACCAAATCCTTACTTGTCCTATCATTTAGGACTCAAATCTTCTTTACTAAGCCTTGTTCCAAGTACCCAAACTGAAATTCAAACACCAATCCAATTGTAGATTCCTTCAAAACACATTTTACAACAAACAATTAATTGACTCAAATATTTTCCCCACCTTAATATCTCAAATAAGGGAACTTCACAAAACAAAATTGTCCAAAGGCAACAATTAGGCCCTTAAGATCAATTAAACCCTCAAATTTAGATTCCCAAGCCCATTTCTATTTGTGGATGCATCAAACAAGTATAAAAATTTCTGCATTACATGATGAAACCATTTCCCAACCTTATTTCATGACATTTCAACAAACCCTTATACTGAACCTTCATTTTAGACTTCAAAACAAGATTAAGACATCTCTTTCCAAACAGGACAGTCCATTAAATGGATTCAAAAATATTTTCCTCTACCAATAATCTATCAAGAAATGAATTAAAATACACCCTAGCACCATTTTACACCATTACCATTCTTGAAGGACTCACAACCCATTAACAAAGCTCTTCAAACATCTCTGTATACTGGTTTTACCAGTCTGAACACTAAATTTGCAGACTTAGGGCAACATAAAATCAGCCTCAAAATTCAACCACGGGCTATGTAGCTTTAATATATTTTAAAACATGACTAAAAATTCTTACCCACCAACTTTTAGGAGATTTAAATGGCTAGAAAATGAGAAATACAAATTTTCTTATGCTCTCTTTACCCTCATTCAGGGTTTTACCCGTTTATACCAAATTTACCATAACTTACACAAAATTGAATGGTTCTTCATGGGACCAGATGAAAATTAAATTATAATCATAGGGAATTGACTTCCAATGGAGGAGGGATGGAATATTTCACAAAATATGGCCGTACAATGGCCTAAAACCATGAAAATATAGAAAAAGAGCTAAAAATCTGAGAATTTCATTGATCTTCATATTCATAAATTATCCTCTAGCCTTCCTCAAAATGTATGAGGATAAAAAATGATTTTTTAAATCCAATCCAATGCCTCAAACTTATTTTTCAACTAACTATCTGTTCACATTCCCCTATTTGTCTTTTTTTGCATTTTTGACAATTTCTACAACTTTTGCACTTTTAGCATATTTTTTGCAAATTGAATTTCCTCACCTCCTAGTGACATAATAAACATTCAAATGCATTTAAATAGTTCCTCACATGACCTTTTCCATACATTTTACATTTGAAATTTGAAATTTTGCAATTTTTCCTTTTGAAGGCATTTTGTGAGCAAGGTGCTCTTGCACCATACAACCAACCAACAAAACCTTTCCAAGTCCCTTGGAAACATGTTGTATCCACTTTTTTTGGTCTTTCATCTGCATATCAATCTTCAAATTTTCCTTGGATTTCTGCTTCTTGAAATCATGCTCTTTTCCTTTTTTTTGGTTCCATTCTTTGTCTTCAACTTTGTCTTCATGTCTTTTCCTTTTGCCTTTCTCTTTTTTCTTTCTGCCATTAGGTTCTCATTCATTCTTCTTTCAAAAGGACAAAATAATTCCCTTTCACAACTCTCCTCTTTCCACTAACTCTTTCTCAACCAAGAACATAGGACTTCCCTTTCACAACTCTCCTCTTTCCACTAACTCTTTCTCAACCAAGGACACAGGACTGTCCTTGCAAAACTTCCTCTTTCTATCACAATTCATCCTTGACCTTCTCTGACCAATCTTCTTTCACCTACTCCCATCAATGGAGTACTCTCAGGAGGTAAATCTAGTGCTTCTTCAGACAAGAATCCATCAGGTTCTTACTGCATTACAACATAACTCAACAAACTTCCTTGCCTCACCTAGGTGTTTCCTCTTTTCTCTCCCTAGTCTTTTGGCAACCATCAACTAGGTTCTTTCTTAACCTGCACACAACCACAAAATCACAAAAAACTAAATTTCTCTACAACTTATATAGATCAAGCACCTACAACCAACCAACAAAACTCAACAACCAACTTATCAGAATCAACCAGCTCTAATACCAATTTGATGCAATATAGAGGAATTCACAACTTAACTTAACAAAGACTTAACCAAATCCTTACTTGTCCTATCAATTAGGACTCAAATCTTCTTTACTAATCCTTGTTCCAAGTACTCAAGTTTAGATTCAAACACCAATCCACTTGTATATTCCTTCAAATTTTTTTTTACAACAACCAATTAATTGACTCAAATCTTTTCCCCACCTTAATATCTCAAATAAGGGAACTTCACAAAACATAATTGTCCAAAGGCAACAATTAGGTCCTTAAGATCACTTTAACCCTCAACTTTAGATTCCCAAGCCCATTTCTATTTGTGGATGCCTCAAAAAAGTATAAAAATGTCTACATTACATGATGAAACCATTTCCCAACCTTATTTCATGACATTTCAACAAACCCTTATACTGAACCTTCATTTTAGACTTCAAAACAAGATGAAGACATCTCTGTCCAAACAAGACAGTCCATTAA
Source organism: Sequoia sempervirens (assembly GCA_007258455.2). Lineage (NCBI taxonomy): Eukaryota > Viridiplantae > Streptophyta > Pinopsida > Cupressales > Cupressaceae > Sequoia > Sequoia sempervirens. The sequence continues at coordinate 294,845 of VDFB02373782.1, forward strand.
ATGGATTCAAAAATAGTTTCCTCTACCAATAATCTATCAAGAAATGAATTACAATACACCCTATCACCATTTTACACCATTACCATTCTTGAAGGACTCACAACCCTTTAACAAAGCTCTTTAAACATCTTTGTATACTGGTTTTACCAGTTTGAACATTGAATTTGCAGACTTAGGGCAACATAAAATCAGCCTCAAAATTCAACCACGTTCTCTGCAGCTTTAAGATATTTTAGAACATGACTAAAAATCCTTACCCACCAACTTTGAGGAGATTTCAATAGCTAGCAATTGAGAAATACAAATTTTCTTATGCTCTGTTTACCCTCATTTAGGGTTTTACCCATTTATACCAAATTTACCATAACTTACACAAAATCAAATGATTCTTCATGAGACTAGATGAAAATTAAATTAGACTCACAGGGCATTGACTTCCAATGGAGGAGGGATGGAATATTTCACAAATTATGGTCGTACAATGGCCTGAAAGAATGAAAATACAGAAAGATAACTAAAAATCTAAGAATTTCATTGATCTTCATATTCATAAATTATCCTCCAGTCTTCCTTGAAATGTATGAGGATACAAAATGAATTTTTAAATCCAATCCAATTCCTCAAACTAATTTTTCAACTACCTATCTCTTCACATTCCCCTATTTGTCTTTTTTTGCATTTTTGACAATTTTTACAACTTTTGCACTTTTAGCATAGTTTTTGCAAATTGAATTGCCTCACCTCCTAGTGACCTAATAAACATTCAAATACATTGAAATAGGTCCTCACATGACCTTTTCCATACCTTTTACATTTGAAAATTCAAATTTTGCAATTTTTCCTTTTGAAGGCATGTTGTGAGCAAGGTGCTCCTACACCATGAAGGAATCATTGAAGATTTAGTTAGTGCATTGGATTCTTGGGAATATCCTATGGATTTCATAGTTTTATAGCTAAAGTTTAATCTTGTAGGATACCCACTCATCCTAGGAAGACCATGTTTAGCTACAATTGATGTATTCATAGGTTGTAGGTCTAGCAATATGATGATATCTAATGGGATAGTGACCAAGAAATTGGTCCTCTATCCTCCAATCGAACCTTATGCTGATCTTGAGCAAACTATTTGACCCACTTTGGATGAGGAAGATAACTATTCTTTACAGACATTGATGACCATAGAACACAACCCTCTATTAGATGGCCAAGATGAAGATGAGCTCATTGCTCACATACTATAGCATGACAACGACAAGAGCCCATAACAATAATACTATCTCGCATGCCTACAAGATCCCTTGAAAAATATTATACCCACCAATACCTTAGAAGAAATGTCTTAGATATTTCATTCATTACTTCCATAGAAATGTGTACCAATCATTCCAAGCCTTGACCTCTAATTTTTTCAAGAATTATCCAAGGAATTAGAAGTCATGCCAGGAAAAATGCTAGACATAAACAATGCCTTGACTGTAGAACAACAAAATTCCTTGCACACAGTACTGCAAGAACACTCAATAGCATGTTGCATTGGATTACCATGATATGAAAGGAATACATCCTGACTTATGTATGCATAAGATCTATATCAATGATGGTTAGAGACCCATTAAACAATCTCAACGATGAATGAACCTTGCCTTAAGATAAATAGTGAAAGCTAAACTTCAAAAACTCCTTAGTGCAGGCTTTATTTATCCTATATCTAACAGTGAATGGGTTTCACCTTTGGTAATTTTTCCTAAGAAAGGTGGAAAAATGAGAGTTTGTGTAGATTACAAGGAACTGAATACAACCACTAGGAAATACCACTTTCCATTGTCCTTCATAGATCAAGTACTTGATTCCTTAGCTGGGAAAAAGTAATTTTCATTCCTAGATGGTTTCAGTGGTTACAATCAAATAAAAATTGCTCCAGAATATTAGGATAAAACTACCTTCACCTGTCCTTGGGGTACTTATGCTTACTTTGTTCTACCCTTTGATTTATGGAATACTCTAGCTACTTTTTAGAGGGAAGTGCTCAACATCTTTCCTGATTATGCTCATGACTATATGGAGATATAGATGGATGATTTCACCACATATGGAGAGAATTATGAGGAAGCCCTTAGTAATCTAGAAAAAAGGTATTGAAAAGATGTAAAGAACACAATCTATCTCTCAACAATGAAAAGTGCTTTATGATGATGACAAAGGGCATTGTTTTAGGGCACTTTATATCTAGTATAGGGATTCAGGTTGATCCACATAAAATATAAATTATTTCTACATTACCTATTCCATAGAGGCAAAGAGATATCAAAAGTTTTCTTGGCCATGTAGGCTACTGCGGGAGGTTTATTAAAGACTTCAGTAAGATTTTTGCACCATTGTTTGTTTTGTTGAGTAAAGACATTGAATTTGAGTGGACATTAGAATGCCAACACTCATTTGAAGAACTTAAGAAAGCCTTGCCTCAATCACCTATTTTGAGGGGGCCTAATTGAATCCTACCCTTTCATATACATACAAATGCTTTAGATTTTTCCATTGGAGTAGTTTTGGGTTAGAAAGAGGGTAGGAAAGAATACACCATTTAATACATCAATAAGAATATTTAGGGAGCATAGCTGAATTATACTGTTACAGAGAAGGAGATGATGGCATTAGTGTATACCATCAATAAATTCAGGTATTACATTACTGATTACTTAGTATTTTTCCATACAGACCACACTACTATCAGATATCTTATGAAAAAGCCTATAGTAGGAGGCAGATTAGTCAGACGACTGCTACTTCTACAAGAGTTTGATATTACAATAGTGGAAAACCCTAGTAAAGCCAATGTAGTGGCAGATTTTCTATCAAGATTTCCAACATAATTAGCTAAAGGAGTGGTGGATGATTCATTCCCAGATGAAAAATTATTTTATCTAAATGTACATATTCCCTGGTATGCTGAAATTTCTAATTATTTAGTAACAAGACATATTCCAACACAATTTTCTCTAAGGTAAAAGAGATAGTTGGTACGTAAATGTTTTCCATATTCTTAGATATCAAGTTATCTATTTTACACTGGCCCATATAACATCATGAGAAGGTGCATAAGGGAAGATTAAATATTTGATATCATGAAGGCTTTCCATGATGAGCCATGTGGAGGTCATTTTGTAACAAAAATAACAACATTTAAAATCCTCACAACTGGTTATTATTGGCCAACTTTGCACAAGGATTCTGCCAAATACACAATGAGTTGTGATAGGCGCCAAAGAATGGGTAAACCAATAAGAAGTGATGAAATGCCATTGCAACCTTAGTTAACACTAGCTCCTTTTGACAAATGGAGTCTAAACTTTATTGAACCAATCTCACCTACTTCCAACAATAAGGAATACATTATTGTTTGCATTGATTACTTGAATAAGTAGGTAGAAGCAAAGGTGTTACAGTTTACTAGAGATGGAAATGTGGCTAAATTCTTGTATGAGGATTTATTCACTAGGTATGGAGTATCTAGAGAAATAGTCACTTTTAGGGTCCACAGTTTACTTCAAACCTCATCACCAAATTGGTTGAAGAATACCAAATTAGGCATAAGAAGTCAACACCTTACCACCCTCAGAATAATTGTCTAGTGTAAGTTACTAATAGAGAAATTGAAAGCATTCTCACTAAGATAGTACAACTACATAGTAAATATTGGGTTGCAAGGTTACAAGAAGTAGTATGGGCATATAGAAAAACCTAGAAAACAACAATTGGTTTTACACAATATGAGCTAGTGCATGGTAAAACAATAGTCCTTCCAATTGAGTTTAAATATAAGACATTAAGGACAATAGTGGAACTAGAAATGGACCTAACAACATCTCAAAAGGAGAGATTATATGATTTAAATGGATTGGATAAAATCAAAATGGAGAAAATACATCACACTGAGGTAGTACAACAACAAAGGATGAAGTGGCATGACCAACACATCAAAACAAAGGAGTTTAATGTAGGGGACTAGGCATTGTTATATGATTCAATGTAAGAACCCACCCCTTGTGGCCTTGTTGATCTTATTAGTCATCAATGGTTTATGTTTTTTGTGTGTTGGGAAATACACACTATTGATTATTGTTCCTATACATCAAGTTGTTTATATTTTTGATTGATAACTAACTAACCAGTGGTTGTTGTGATTTTGTGTGATAGACAGATGAGGTCTATTCCCTATCTACGTAAGTATGTAATGATTGAGAGGTTTCGTTATTGGTAATATCATTATGTATATTAATGGATTTCATCATGTTAGGTGATTAAATTATGAGTGTGAGTAAGTGAATATAAAAATTAATGATTGATATTCAATATTTGGTTGTAGTAGTATTCATTATAGGTAAAATAGATTATTGATAAGTGGTAATATTTTGATATTAAATAGCATAATCAATTATTTCTTGACTCTAAAAGGTATTATGCAAGTAGGTAGAGTTAAATTATATGTAGATTTAATTCCTTAGTCAAATATTATTAGAAGGTTATTTTTTCATACACTAATTGTTTCGATTACTATTGGTTATGATAAATATTGACACCTTTTTCTGGTTGAGTAAACAAGTTAAAATTGGCCAATATTGGTGAAGGGGTCACATAGCTATTTCCCTTATGTTATTCTTGTAAATTCCTAGTCTCGTGAAAGATGTGTTTTAACCTTGTTTTGTAAAGCATGTGCATGTGTGAAAGGTTGTTTTATTAGACCTTTGAGTCCCATTTTTATTATGATTACTTATTATATGTTTGAGAAGTCTTTATGTGGTATTAAGTGTATAAAATGTTTCCTAGGTGGTAGGTCTATGGGTTAGGGGTCTTTTTATTCCATAAAACCCCTTAAATAAAGTCTAAAACCCACTCTAATTTCCCACTTATGAAAAGTGGCGAAAATTGGAGTTGGTTGGGTGGTTGGGAAGTTAAGGGGAGTTAGTTTCTTTTTTCCTTCTATATATTCATTCTCTTTGAAAGGAGAAGGAGCTTCTTTCTTTGCCATGGCTTCTCTCTTTTTTCTTTTGGTTTCTCTTGTTTTTTTGGGAGGATATCTCTTGATGGAGAAAAGGAAAGGATAGGAGAGGAAGAATGGAAGAGTAAGGAATGGAGAAGAAGTGGTTACCACTTTTGGATCTGATCTTGTTTGGTAAGGTCTACCCTTTTGTAGATATTTGTTAGATGTTAAGGAATATTGTTTATGCTTTGAATTTTATGAGCAATTCAATGATAGTTCATTTTGTGGTATTTGTTGAAATTGTGTATTTGGTATTGTCTTGTGGAGTTCCATATTGTTTTAGTATCTCTTTATGTGAGTAGCTATTTAAGGGATAGGGTGATGAATTATAGTATGTGTGTTTTCATTGTGCATAGTATCTTGTGTAATATTTTATAAGGAACCCTTGTGAATAGTGATGGTGTGTGTAAGGGAAAGTTATGTAACCCTTAGAGCTCAGGGGTGGATTGAAAATAAATCCTATGGTTGGGAGGAGAGCTTGTGGCTATATGTTATTTTTTGTTGAATTCTTATTTTCAAGTGCATATATACTAAAGTTGGAATCAATGGGAGGTCTATGAAAGTTAGGATTCTAGAAATAGACATGAGTCTTGAGAATTGGGGGAAAGCTTCAAGTTGCAAATAGTAGAGTTTTTGGAAAGGTAATTGTTGGGTATGGTGGTTGGTTCAATTTGTAATTTTTTTACATTTTTAATTATATTTGTAAATTCAAAGAAGACAATAGGTGTGTTTCAATCCCTTGATATAAAGAAATGAATGTTGGTGTAAATCTTTAAGGGAATATAAAAGATTATTTCTTGGATGGAAAACTTCCTAACTTGTTAAGAAAGTCTAAGAAGGAATAAAATTCTGTTGGAGTTTTAAATTAATTCCTCTTATGGAGAGGTAAATAAAAAAACAATATCAAATACTCACCCTTTCTCACTTGATTAATCAATTGTTGAGGATTACAAGATTGTTGCCCCTATGCCAAACAATAAACTGATCTAAAGTAGTTTCAAAAATTTGATCATAAAAAATGATCCACATGATATTGAAAGAAGTTAATGGATTTTTTAATTATTGATCTCAAAAAACCATATTCGAAAATTGTATTAACCTAGATCACTAATTAGGATTTATTAAGGAAACATTGACAACCTTTTTCACAATAAAAATTAGTCATAAAACAGTCTTACATATCTTATCAAACAAAATAGAAAACATAGAGTTAAAGAATAAAATTTAAAGGGTTTTTGAAAATAAAAAGTTTTATATAACATATCTAAAAATCATAGAAACCTAGTTTACCAAATAAAATTTATGATTAAAACATACTATCCCCTAATTTAAAATTAAAACAATAAATTGAGTGGAACCAAGTTAGGGTTTCATGAAGACAAGAGAGTTGAGATATGTTTCTTTCATATTCCTCCTCTTGTTAACCTACAACATAAAATTTTACAAGATATTTTTCTTTCACAAACGACAATCAAAAGGAGGAAATCGACAAATAACATTACACATGTGAAAAACAATTTTCAAAGAGAAAAGGGAAAATAGTTGAGGAGATTCATATTTAAAGTACCGTAAGTTAGTTTGGAATTAGTTTTTTAGTTATTTATTAATTACTTAGTTAATTAGTGTTTAGATACACAAATTTCCTATTTTTTGTATGTTCCCTTTATTTTTATAATTCATTTCTCCTTAAAAATTAATTCAATAATACTTAATAATTTTATATATATCATACATAACAATGAGTCTTACAGTTCAAACTCGAAATTGTAAGGTAGTGAGTTTGATGAAATATTTTATTCATTTTTTAATTATCAAGAGACAAATTAGACTTGATTAAGAATTGTTTAAACATGTTTTGATATAATCAATCATATGGGAAGAATTAAATGAGCAGTGAATTAGAATAAATTGATGTTCAAATGGCAACCCCCAATTGGGGAAACAAATCTAATAAGGTGGATTGAATCAGTAACAACTTTGTGAATTACCAATGGGGTCAATAATGAGAACTTAAATTTAAGGAATTTCAAAGTTAGTTTTAAATTATTTTTCTTCTGTTAATGGGATTAGTTCATATTTAAGTTGATGTTGAGAATGAGGGTTATATCTTTATTTATTTTTCTTTTGAAAAATCTTGTTCTATTTGGGAATATTTTCTAGTTATAATTTAAGAGTTATAATTAAGTAGATTTTAGAATTAGTAGTCTCAATTTATTAGTCTCTTTATTTATATATTTTGGGATTGGTTTCTTATTAAAGAGTTTGAGTTACCTATTTGATTATTTAATGGGAAATATTTTTATTTTATCCAAGAAGAAGAGTATTTCATTATATATATATGCTTAGTAAAGAAGTGTCTAAGTAAAGTAGTTGATTCAATCACCTAAAAAGTATTTAAGAAGAATATTAGTTGGGTAGAAACACAAATTACATTGGCAGAGTATCACCTTAATGCTTTTGAAATTTTTTAAATTAAATATAATTGTTAATAAAAGATGAAAATTTTAAATAATTATGTATTTGGTGTGTGTGGTTGTACATTACATATATGGATAATCGCTCTTGGGTTGTTGGGGTGTTAGTCCAGTAGTGTTGAGAATTACTTATGATAATTGGATAATTTAGTTTTTGTTTGATAGCTTATATCTTGCATGTTCATGCTAGTGAGATTAGTTTAAGTACTAATGCAGAAGCATCCAGTGGTGTGAGGGAAATCTTACATCACCCAAAAATATGCTTTCCATTTATGTTCCTTTTGTTCACTTTTTGTAGATGTTTTTGCATTTCTGGATACCCTTTTCATCGAATAAGAGTTCCCAACTTTCAGAACTGCTTTTTTGCTTTTTCTACTCAATTGTTATTTTTAGCAGGTGTGAATTTGAAGGCGTGGGAAGACAAAAATTTATGGGAAGATTCAGGATGGAAAAATAAGCACTTTTGCGAAAGAATCAGGTCAAGATCATTCACGGTTTGAAAGTTATTCAAGTTTCAGTTTTTGCTTTTTACCCTGAAAAACCTTTCGAGTCCAAATTAAGGCACTAAACGGTCCCGTACGGGCCCATAAATTGTCAAAACCGGCAAAGTAGGTTCTTAGTGCGTTCTTCACTCTGAGACCTTTCTGATGGTGCAAACAATTCAAAAAATGAAGTCTCGGATCAAAAGTTATGGCTTTCAGAAGTTGGCCGATTTTTGGAAAATTGTCAATTTTCGAATTAGGACTCAATTTTTGAATTTCAAATTGTAATTTTTGGCGCCAAACAGCCAAAACTCATATCTCGAATGTTTTTTTTGGCCCCAAACCGGAAAAGAGGCTATTTATGGGCTAGTTTCTAATTTTTGGGTATCTTTTTGGGGAAAAGAGTTCGCATGCTGTGAAAAGGGGATTTTTTTGTAATTTTTGTAATTTTCTAAAACTTCTGTAGCTTGCATGTATCATAGGGCTCGAGGATTTGGGATCCTCTGCGTGTAAGATTTTCATTATTGAATAATAATAAAATTTGCTAGTTGTGTGCATTATTTCTGTGTCTTGGGTTTGCTCCCTCGTCAAGTACTATTTAATGTATCAATTTCATTCTATGAATAGGCATTAAATAGGTAACTTGGAAGGGTAAGTTAAATTGAAAGTGATCCACCACCTTTGATGCATCTCTAGTATTTGATCTTATTAGTGGATTATAAAAGTTTAATTGAACTTTTAATAATGTAGGAATAAATTAATCAAATATTAGGTATATTAAAATCTTGGATTGTTCGTCATTGATGACTTAGATGCATTAATTGATTTTATATTCTAATTCAATGGGATAGAGAAATAATTAAGTATAAATTACATCTTTTGGGATTGGGATCACCAAACTGGTTGTCATGAAATCTTTCTAAAGATTTGAACAATTTTCCTTAAGTAATGGCTACATTGAATATGGTATTTCTTTATTTGCCTTATTTCATGGATAATATACCTATATAGAATTCTTATTGCCCAATTAGCATGATTTTTAGTGCTATTGATTGAGAAGATTCCAAAAAGAGTAATGGACACCATATCAAATGATGATGTTATTGTTGTGATTTTCAATCACAATAATATCTTCATTAGTTAGGAATTTATGTGATATGAATATTAGCAATACTAACTTTATGGGTAACATTAATGTTGTATTGTTAGTTAGTGGTGAAATCTAGAGTTGGCTAAGTAGCAATAATAGTAGATTTATATATTTATATGTTGCTATGAATCATGATGTTTAGTAAGTTTAGAGTTATATATGAAGGGTAATTTTGAATATAGATATGTGGATGCCATTAATATTTAACTTGGTACTTATGAGGAGGGTAATGAGGAATAAATATTAGTATTGAGTGTTAAAGGTAAGATTATTATTCTTATTAGTTGTCAAGAAATTATTAGTGTCGATGTTAGTAATTTTACTGGATATAGATGTGAGAAGGGGGTGATAAGACTAAAGGTAGATATGATACTGATATAAGTGTTATCAATTGTTGTGGTTAGGAGGTATTTAATATTCATCTTCTCATTGGTGTGGCTATGTTTCTTGTATTTTTGATGTCCATCAGTGTTTACATGTGGTTATTTGAAAAAAAATGTAGTTGTGTATTGTTTAGGTGAAAAAAAAATTGGGCATGACATTTGGTATTAGAGCAGGGTTCCAACACTAGGAACTCTGGGGTTACTTGTTTTTGCTTAGTGTCCTAATTGTGTGTAATGTATTATTATTGAGTAAAGTTGTTTGTTGATATTGTAGGGGGAAGTAATTAATTGACCTTGTCCTTAGTCTTGCAATAAAAGGTTAAAAGTAGAATGTTATTTATAACTTGTTCAGAAACACCTAAAGTTATATTCTCTCATCCTTTAAATTCAAATGTATTAGGTTCTTAACTAGCTTGTTTTGATAATTGTATCCTTGTCCAAGTTAGGAGCAAGTTACTTTTATTAGGAAGGAAAGTTATTTGAATCATTTAAGCTTATGAAAAGTTTATTTAAAGTATCTTCGATATTAATTCTAATTTTTCATTTCTAATGTTCTCTTTATTTGGATTCTTGGTAGAACATAGTTATGCCCGAATTCATCTAATACTAATTAGAAAAGGGATAAGATTATAATAAAGAAAATGATTTATATGAAATTGATTTTGGCTTTAAAAGAATAAATAGTCTTGTCTATGGGAAATTTCATTCTTGAGATAGTAAATAAAGTTACTTATGTTCATCACTTTAACTTGTTTCATATTAGACATATAGTCATCTCCTTGAGAAAATATTTAATGATTGTTGCAGTAAAGAGGGTCATCAAAATTGGATGCTTTCTTGGTTGGGTGTTACAAGTTTAATACAATTTAGTAAATTCAACATGAGGTTATTAAGGTTACAACATGCTCTAGATATTTGGCAGTACTTGATTAATGTCACAAATTGATTGTGAAAGTTATCCAATTGAGTTAGTGTAATCTTTTGTGATGAATTAAATGCTACATCATTCACCTATTGATGGCATGCTTGAAGATTGGAAATATTAATGTTGGCTATTTGAAAATGAAAAGTTAAACCATGGGTGAAACCCTTTCTTTATTTTCTTGATGGTAGTAACCTGAGGTTGTCTAGTTCAAAGATTTGATGTGGTAGCATTGCTAAATAAAATGCAAAATATTATCATAATTATTCAAGTAGAAAATTATAATGCAATAGTTATTATTAATTATCTTGTTTCTAGTAGTTATCCTTAAATTTGATGCAATGGAACTATGAGCTGAATCATGTTTGTAAACAAGGAGTTATCCTTAGTGGTATATTGTGTTTTGATTTATGGTAAAATTATTTATTGTTATAATGTTTATTATGAGTGTTGTGTTAGATTGGGAATTATGTGGTCCGTTGTGTCATTTGTTGTGTATCCTTCTTAGGGGAGGTGACCCCCTCTTGTATAGAGGATTTTTGGTCCTCCACATGTGGGGTTTGAGTGGGAGATTTCTCCCTCATATTGGGGCTTTAATTCTAGTATAAGAGCATCCCATTTAGGTAATGGCCATTACCGGGCGTATGAGTACCCTTGTATTTATGGGATATGAGTATCCCCTTTTATATTTTCAGTTATATGCATTAGGAGGAATAAGGGGTGTTGAGTTGTGGATGTGTGGTGTTGAGGTTTTGTGGGAGCTATTATGTAGATGTGTTTTTATGTTATATGTATATTTATTTTACCCATGTTTGGTAGAGCCCCTACTCCCCATATGTGGAATTCCTTCTTGGAAATCCAATTTCATAGTGATGTGTTTTGGTGTTGGTAAGTGTAAATATTTTATGCATTGATAGTTCTAAGTGGTCTTTATGTGTTTCAAAGTGGCTAAGTGTTGTTTTTTTATATATAAGTGTTTCTAAAGTTTTAAAAGTGTATTATAATATGTGTTGTAAGAAACCAGTAAATGTTATGTTTGTGACTCAAGTTTGAGATACTAGGGCATCCATCTTGGGAGAAGGGGGTGGAAATTTGAGATGATCTACTTGTGTATACCCTTGTGTTAACTTATGTGTGATTATGTGTTGTCATTGTGTGTTGGAATTCCCCTAGTGTTGACCACTCCATTCAGAGAAGAGTCCACTAGTGTATTAGGGGTTGAGAGCATCCCCCATTCTTTGGAACATTCTGATTCTTGATGCGTCCTTGTGCTAGCCACTAGACATATGTTAGAGATTATGTTCCCCTTGGAACATTGAGTTGGATATAGCTCCCCCTTTGAGGATCACATTTGTTGGTCCATAGTGTAAAACCTTTTTACTTGGGTTGTATCCCATGGGTTTAGGATGGATCTGGTGTGCCAAACTTTGGATGACCTTCCACTTTGGCTACAAATATTACAGATATTGGTTATTTAGAGGCATGGTTATTAGATGTAGTGTTCTTGTGGTATCATTATTGGTCTATTCACATACAAGTAATGCTTTAACTAGTCATGGTCCATGAGAAATGTTGGAAATAGAGGGAGAAGAATGCAATTGTTTAATTCTTATTATCCAATATTTGTAGAAAGAATATAAAATGAATAAATCCAAGGCTTCTGATAGTAAAATATTACAAAATTTCTTGGGTTACATACTTTACAATGATTATGAAAGAATTGCAGGGTTGGTGATAGAATTATGCATTAGTGAATGGTGTTCCCTTGGGTAAGATTCAGTGTACAAATAACTTCTTTTATATGCTACGTTAGATATATGGTTTATGGCTACTTGGATGGTATGTCCTAGGTTGTGTGGGACTATGTTTGGTTATTATATTGATATTTTGTGGTTTGAGAACCACCGTTCCCCTCCACCCCTTGAGTGGCTTGAAGAAGTCACATAGTGCATGTAATGTGCCAATCTTTGTGAAATGTGTATTATTTTGAAGTTTCTTTTGTGATTTCGCTAGTAGTATTATATTTTTTAGATATTTGACTTATCTAGTCCTCTTTTCCTCAAGGACATAATTTTATTCAAACACTTTTTATTTTGGATTGAAATGTTTCCTTGTACTTGACTTACTCTTTTACTTTATTTTTTTGATATTTTATTTGAAACTTTAAAAATATTATTTTATCTTCTTAAGTTTGAGGCTTCTTTGAACTATAGGCATATGTGTCATGATGTTAAATTTGTAAATTTCTATATCCAGGAGGCATCCTTGATAGGTCATATGGGGGTGCAGATGCATTGGAGATTTTTTCTTGTTAGGTTGGGGATGCAAATGGGACCGGTATGGGATGGTCATAATCCATTCTTTTCTAGTGTGTGATTATTTTATACCTTCCTTCTTGGAGGCTAAACCCCTTACACAAACAAGGGGAAGGTGCTAGGAAATGTATAGAGGGGTCCTAGAGAGGGCCTCAAGACCATCTTTCCTAATATTATCATGATGGCAGTTGCTTCAAATCAATGAAATGGCATTTGGCATTGTTCCTCCTCATAAATCCCATTCCCTAAACTGTGTGGTATGTTTGTGTTGTGTTGATGGTGTAAGTGTGGTAAACCAAATCTTTTGTGATGCTTATGATTAACTAAAGGAATTATCAAAATAAAAGGAAATGAATGATTGCTTAAAATGTAAAATCATTATATTGTTGTGAAATGATTGAACTATTTGTCAAAGAAATGATGATTGAATTGAACATATATATGCATAGTATAGTTCTTAATAACCATATAAGTGATAGATGAATTAAAGTGAAATTGACATCTACAATATTGTTGTGTAACATGGATGGCTCATATTTTGAGTAGATAGTTAAATTGAAAAGTTGCCTAATATTTTAGAATACTTTGGAAGATAAAATTTTCCATTGTCATACTTGGGAATTTTTATATAAAATTTTATTGACATGTGCTTTTGTTTACCTTCATTTCTAGGGACTTCTAGGAGGAAGCCCAATCCTAAGGGGAGAGTGTAAGACCTCACCCCTTGTAGCCTTGTTGATATTATTAGTCACAATGGTTTATGTCCTATATTTTACATTCTTTAGTGTTGGGAAATATACACTATTGATTATTGTTCCTATACATCAAGTTGTTGATATTTTTTATTGTTAACTAACTAACTAGTGGTTGTTGTGATTTCGTGTGATAGCCAAATGAGGTCTATTCCCTATCTACGCAAGTATATAATGATTGAGAGGTTTCATTATTAGTAATATCATTATGTATATTAATGGATTTCATCATGTTAGGTGATTTATATTATGAGTGTGAGTAAGTGAATATAAAGGTAATGATTGATATTCAATATTTGGTTGTAGTAGTATTCGTTATATGCAAAATAGATTATTGATAAGTGGTAATATTTTTATATTAATGACATGATCAATTATTGCTTGACTCTTAAATGTATTATGCAAGTAGGTAGAGTTAAATTATTTGTAGATTTAATTCCTTAGTCGATTATTATTAGAAGGTGAAACACCCCTCCATTTTGGATATTTGGATCAGCAGTGTTTTCTTGGTAATGTTTGATTATGCTTATGATGTGACTGTGAACTTAGTGATTATTTAATCATGAACTGTTTAGTGATGCGCATGTTATATTATGATGTGACGATTGTGTCTAAACATGCTTTGACTTTGGAACTTAATTACTTGCGATCGTGATTGTTAAGCGATGTGAAGTTATATGTTGATGTGATGTGATCTTATTCTGATGTTATCTTTATGACATGATTTGGAGTAACTTAGAAGATATCTGATTAAATGATGTTGTATGCTATTGATCATATCTTTGATGTTAGATGCGTCAGTTAGTGATACTGTATTGGTGAAAGGGACAGATTGTATCACTCGCTTGTGAGTGCCCTACAATTCTGAGATTCCCTCTTCACGGTGTGTTTAATCATATTATATATATATGTACGTTCGACATGCTCTTTGTTGCAGGTTGGCAGGTACATGACATCGACTCCACTTGGTTTCACAGGTTTGAGCGTGTCCATTTACCAATGGTAATTGATTGGGAGATAGTAGCTAGGTTTTCTGAGCCAAGTCATCACCCTAGTCATAACGTGTTGTCGGGTTGTTGTCGGGGTTAGTCATTTTAACTTGGTCAGTTTCCCCTTGAGTGTTTATTTAATTTCAAATTTTAAAGTTTATTAAATGCTAGGTGTAGTTTAATTAATGATTAAGTGTGTTTAGCTGCAATGTTGAAATGTGATTTATTTTATTGATTTATTTGATGAAATTAATAAAATAATTATTGGGTTATTGATTGATTTGATTAATTAATAAACTAGATTTAGTTTATTAATTAATTAGATTAATAGTGATATATTAAACGAAATAGTGATTTTGGCGTTATTGTATATCTAAATTCAAATGAAATTGAAAATGGAAGTTATATTGGATATTTAGGATTTAATTAAAATCTTGTCTGAATAGTTACGATTAAATTAAAATAAATAATTAAATGTTAATATGTTTTAATCCCCCTTTTGAAAAATATTGTTGGGGAAATAATTTATTGGTAATTTTGAAATGCTTATGTTTTATGAGAAATTTGGAAAATGCATAAAGTTGAATTAAAAATTAAAAATTGAGTTTTGAATTAAAAAAAATTAGAAAAATTCCCATGTTTTTAAATTATATTTGGTGAGTGGGATTTTTAGGTTTTTTGACCAAAATTGGGGAAAAACCTTATTTGTGAAAATGGAGTCTCATTTTAGTTTTTGGGGAATCTTGGATTTTTGGGGAGAGATCTTCTTGGTGGTGGTTTGGTTTTGGATTTGGGAAGGAGATTGCAAGTTGCTTGAACTGGATTTAAAGAGGTTCTTGAAAGCTCCATTCGAATCTGCAAGTCTTGGAGAAAAATCAAGTTTCTCATGCTCTTGCCTTGGTTCATTTTAAAAATAGGTTAAAACTTTGTGATGAATGTTTAAAAATCCTTGAAATCTTGCTTGGATTCGAATTAAACCCATGAAAAATTCGTTTAAAACCATCAACACAAAACTTAGAGGGATTCAAATGGAAAGATTTAACTTATTTGACAAAATGGAGAAAACCCAGAAAAATTCGTCATATTTTGTGCTTGAAAAATTCTTCTTCTTAATTTTCTCCTCAATAAAATTTGCTCAATCTGACTATATCTGGGTAGTTTGAAATGGGTTTGTTTCATTTATATTTTTGCATATAAATCTATGCAACTGGGAGTTTGTTTTCAAAAATTACTGTGTGAAATTTCGTTCTGGTTTTTTACCAGACTCAGGGTTGTTTTTATTTTCGTTTGTTTTCATTTTTGGGCGAAATTATTTAAATAAAAATAAAATTTATTTTTTGGTTTATGGTGGGGGCTGCCCACAGCCACTCCATCCATGGGGGCACTGGCTATGCAGTGCTCCCCACGGATGGTGAGGGCGCTGCAAAGCAGCCACATAGGGGCGCGTCCCCTATTGGGGTTGCGAGCAGCCAAGGCCATTGGCCTTTATTTGTTTAAAAACAAATTTTGTTTTATTAAAATTATTAGTTTTTATTAAATTTTATTTTATATTATATATTTACTATAATATATATATAATATATATATTAATTTTAAATTATTATATTATATATTTATTATAATATATATATTATATTAATTAAAATTTTGATTTTATATATGGATATTTAATGAATATATATTTAATATAGATGTTTAAAAATATAATATATATAATGTGTATATATACTATATTTAACGTTTTCTTGTCTTCGCATCAAGTGGTAAAAATGGAATTTTATATGGGAAGTTTAAATTTATTTTTTTTAAATAATTTATTTATATGCAAATAAAATAATATTTTATTGGACATAGTTAAATAATGTCAAATAGTAGATTGAAATTTCCAAAAATGATTATGTGATTATCATATTTGAAGGAAATTGATATTTAAATAAATAGTCGTAAATTTTAAAAAGGATTGATTTTAAGGGATCAGTTAAATGTATACTAAAGACATAATTTGTATATGAAAAATAATAAGGAATAAAATATGATTAATTGAAATATATGAAATTATTAGAGATATTTTAATTAACGGGGTTTTATATTATTAGATATAATTTATTTAAGAAGCTGATTTTGATCATCAAAGTTGAAATAAACGGAACTCCTCTAATTAATCGAATTTATTCAAATTATGTTTTGAATGGGAAATCTTGGAATCCTAAATGATCTTTTATGGGTACACATTTAGATGATATTTGAATATCGAAAATAGAACTTACTCTAAAATGATTATCGCATTGGTATTGAAGAAATGAAAGTTGATGTTGATCATTTGTATTATTTAGAATATTGAATTCGATTAATTTATTTATTTAATCCATGTTGTAATATAGATTAAATGATTTAATTAACATTTAGTTAAATTATTGATGCAAATTTGAATTCAAGACTAATTTAATTAATCTAGATGTCTATTTATCAAAACGTTCTAAGTATAGAAGACAATTGAGAAGATTAGAGATAATGAATGACTTAGTTCAATCAGGTGGTTCTGATCTTTAATTATGGAACATAATTGAAGAGCTTAGAATTAACGAATGATTTATTTTAAATCAAAGGACTTTATTTGTCAAATGTGGATTTATTGATAATTTGACTTTGATTAATTATAGATTGAGCAAGTAGAGTTTTATTATTGGTTTAAATTCTTTAATGTCGGCAAGAGGAATTATGTATATACTATTTAGTATAATTGATTGGAATATGTTTGTGTTCAAGGAGAGATGAGTTTTAGTTGATTTACTTAATGCGGAGTTGAGATTAAGATTGAGTTATTTGATCTAAATGATTATTTACTAAAAGTTTAATTTATAGAATACAGTGGTTAAACTTAGAAGTAACGAATGATTTCATGAATCATATGAGATTGAGTTGTTTGACTTATTGCTATAAGAGTAATTTATTTAATCCAAATTTTTTATAAATCAAGTGGGATTATTTACAATATATGATTGTGAGACGTAGAGTGATTGATTGGTTTAATTCCAGTTCGATGATGTTATTTATTAAAATGTCTTGATTTTGGAATATGGTTGTGAAATTTAGAGTTTGTGTTATGTTCTTTGCATATTTCTATGTCGTGAAAAGAAATGGGTTCGATTGATTGGATAAATGCAAGTCATGTAAACTATGTTTGACTGGATTTAGGAAATCCAAACATTAGTGCATTTGGTTGCTCGAAATGCTTTTAGTGTTTATATGTACTTTCTCAATGTTGTGGGATTAGAGTGATTGTATTGAAAGTCTTCCAGATAGAAGTTCATTTATTGGTATCGGTTGTGGTATGTGAGTCAACTTTTGATGTGTCATGGGGAAAATGTGCATAGTTACACCATGTTGTTTCACCCAATTTTCATGAATGGGGATGGTGTGTGTCTCCTTTGGATTAGGAGAGGGTTATGTAATTTTTGCCTCCTTTGGATGGACTGGTATTTTGTATTTTGTTTTCCTCCAATGTATGGAGTGGATTATGTGACCTTGTTTCCTCCTGTGTTTGGAGAGGGCTAGACCTTGTTGCCTCCAGTGTTTGGAGAGGGTCTTGACCTTGTGGTCTTTAGTGTTGGGGTGAATATCCTTGTTTTATTACCTCCTTGAAATGGAGAGGTCATGTTATCTTGTTTCTTATTGTGGATTTCACCATGTGGGTTGTCTTAGGAGAGTGGCTTGCAATGGGTGCCGGCGCACAAAGTGGTGCCAGGATAACCCTTTTTAAGTTGGTTAATTCAGTGATAACTAAATTAAACTTTTAGAAGCTTAGGTTGCATCAAACATTAAACAAGATAATTTGTGCCTCGCTCATGGGCCCAAGGGCTTGTTTTAGACTTGGGATGAGACAGGAAGGCCTGGAATGGCAAGATCATCTATCTCGTCTTCACGAGAGGTATTTGATTCCGCATGAGTGAGCATGGGTGTCAGGATTTCGGTAGAGGCCACCAGGATAACCCAAGGTGGGGGCCGGAGCCTAGGAAGATTCCCAGAGGATATCCCTTGACGAGCTGTGTGATGACACTCTTCCTAAGTCAACAGTTTGTACTTGATATTTGTGACATCCTTGATCTATTCTTTGTCTGGAAGCAATGTAACCTATGACAATGTTGTGTGAGTCATACCTAGAGTTGCACGTATGACCGTTCAGTCATGTGATGAGGTCTTGTATTTATTTTGTATCAATTTTGTGTGGCCCGTGTCTAGTGGTAGATGGTCTTGTGTAGGAATTCCTGGTTACTATCTCCTAGCACGGAGGGAGTGGAACCTTTTGGGTCCACGTGGTCGGGTGGCGTGCATCTTAATCCATTGGTTCTTCTTCTTGTTCGTGTGGTCATGATTTCCAGTTGGAGAGCTTGTGGGAATCAGTTTCTTCTCATGCCTTGTTCTCTCAGTTCTTATTGTATTTTATTATCCCTCAGTTGTTATCAAGGTGGAATTTGTAATATGTAATCATTTTTTTGGAATTACCTCATTTGGGGAATGAGTGTTGTAATCTTATTGTTTAAATATTGTTAATTGAAATCTTTTGGTATTTCTTATCCTTCGTTGTCAGTTATCTTGTATGGAGTGTATGTTGTCTCATTTCCTTAAGTGATTAATGTTTCGGTTTATATTAATGTTTGTTGTTGTTTGGGTTTTAAAGTAATCTTTGTCTCGTGGCCTTAGAGGTTGTTGGCAATGTGTATTCATCTTACATGTTATTTGTACTTAAAAAAAATAAAAATTGGTGCATTTAAGTAGTGAATTGCAACTTCCTCTAGGGTTGCGTGGCGGGGCATTACAGAAGGTTATTTTTTCATACACTAATTGTTTCAATTACTATTGATTATGATAAATACTCACACCTTTTTCTTGTTGAGTAAATAGGTTAAAATTGATCAATATTGGTGAAGGGGTCACATATTTATTTCCCTTATTTTATTCTCGTAAATTCCTAGTCTTGTCAAAGATATGTGTTTTAACCATGTTTTGTAAGGAATGTACATGTGTGAAAGGTTGTTTTATTAGACCTTTGAGTCACCTTTTTATTATGATTACTTAGTGTATGTTTTGAGAAACCTTTATGTGGTATTAAGTGTATAAAATATTTCCTAGGTGGTAGGTTTATGGGTTAGGGGTGTTTTTATTTCATAAAACCCCTTAAATAAACTCTAAAAACCACTCTAATTTCCCACTTATGAAAAGTGCCGAAAATTGGAGTTGGTTGCTTTTTTCCTTCTATATATTCCTTCTCTTTGAAAGAAGGGGATTCTTTCTTTTCCTTGGCTTCTCTCTTTTTTCTTTTGGTTTCTCTTGTTTTTTTGGGAGGAGCTCTCTTGATGGAGAAAAAGAAAGATGGGAGAGGAAGAATGGAAGAGTAAGGTTTGGAGAAGAAGAGGTTACCACTTTTGGATCTACTCTTGTTTGGTAAGGTCTACCATTTTGTAGATCTTTGTTTAGATGTTAAGGAATATTGTTTATACTTTGATTTTGTGTGCAATTCAATGCTAGATCATTTGTGGTATTTGTTCAAATTGTGTATTTGGTATTGCCTTGTGGAGTGCCATATTGTTTTAGTATCTCTTTATGTGAGTAGCTATTTAAGGGATAGGGTGATGAATTATAGTATGTGTGTTTTCATTGTGCATAGTATGATGTGTTATTTTTTTTAAGGAACCCTTGTGAATAGTGATGGTGTGTGTAAGGGAAAGCTATGTGACCCTTAGAGCTCGAGGGTAGATTGAAAATAAATCCTATGGTTGGGAGGAGAGCTTGTGGCCACATGTTATTTTTTTGTTGAATTCTTATTTTCAAGTGCATATATACCAAAGTTGGAACCAATGGGAGGTCTATGAAAGTTAGGATTTTAGAAATAGACATGAGTCCTGAGAATTGGGAGAAAGCTTCAAGTTTTAAATAGTAGAGTTTTTGGAAAATTAATTGTTGGGTATGGTGGTTCAATTTGTAATTGTTTTTACATTTTTAATTATATTTGTAAATTCAAAGAACACAATAGGCGTGTTTCAATCTATTGATATAAAGAAATGAATGCTGGTGTAAATCTTTAAGGGAATATAAAAGATTATTTCTTGGATGAAAAAATTCCTAACTTGTTAAGAAAGTTTAAGAAGAAATACAATTCTATTGGAGTTTTAAATTATTTCCTCTTATAGAAAATTAAATGAAAAAAAATATCAAATACTCATCCTTTCTCACTTGATTAATAAATTGTTGAGGATTACAACATTGTTTCCCCTATGCCAAACAATAAACTAATTTAAAGTAGCTTCAAAATTTTGTTCATAAAAATTGATCCACATAATATTGAAAGATAAAATTTAATGGGTTTTTCAATTATTGATCTCAAAAAAAAAATTCAAAATTTGTATTAATCTAGATCACCAATTAGGATTTAGTAGTCTCAATTGATTGGTCTCATTTAGTTAAATATGTTTTTGGATTGGTTTCTTATTAGAGAGTTGGAGTCACCTATTTAATTTTTTAATGAGTTGGGTAATATTTCCATTGTATCCAAGAAGAAGAGTATTTCATTATATATATACGCTTAGTAAAGAAGTGTCTAGGTAAAGTAGTTGATTCAATCACCTAAAAAGCATTTAAGAAGAATATTAGTTGGGTAGAAAAACAAATTACATTGGTAGAGTATCACCTTAATGCTTTTGAAACTTTTTAGATTAGATATAATTGTTAATAAAAGATGAAAAATTTAAATAATTATGTATTTGGTGTGTGTGGTTGTACATTGCATAGATGCATAATTTCTCTTGGGTTGTTGGGTTATTAGTCTAATAGTGTTGAGCCTTACTTGTGATAATTGGATAGTTTAGTTTTTGTTTGATAGCTTATTTCTTGCATGTTCTTGCTAGTGAGATTAGTTTAAATATTGTTTAATGTATCGATTTCATTCTATGAATAGGCATGAAATAGGTAATTTGGAAGGGCAAGTTAAATTGAAAGTGATTCACCACCTTTGATGCATATCTAGTATTTGATCTTATTAGTGGATTACAAAAGTTTAATTCAACTTTTAATAATATAGGAAGAAATTGAATCCAATATTAGGTCTATTAGAATCTTGGATTGTCCATCACTGATGACTTAGATGCATTAATTGATTTTATATTCTAATTTAATGGGATAGAGAAATAATTAATTATAAATTACATCTTTGGGGATTAGGATCACCAAACTTGTTGTCATGAAATCTTTCTAAAGATTTGAACAATTTTCCTTAAGTAATGACTACATTTGAATATGGATTTTCTTTATTTTCCTTATTTCATGGATAATATACCTATATAGAATTCTTATTGTCTGATTAGCAGATTTTTAGTGCCATTGATTAAGAAGATGTCAAAAAGAGTAATGGGCACCATATCAACTGATGTTGTTATTGTTGTGATTTTCAATCATAATAATATCTTCATTAGCTAGGAATTTATGTGATATGAATATTAGAAATACTAACTTTATGGGTAACATTAATACTATATTGTTAGTTAGTGGTGAAATCTACAGTTGGCTAAGTAGCAATAATTGTAGAATTATAGATTTATTTGTTGCTATAAATCATGATGTTAAGTAAGTTTAGAGTTATATATGAAGGGTAATTTTGAATATAGATATGTGGATGTCATTAATATTTAACTTGGTACTTATAAGGAGCATAATGAGGAATAAATATTAGTATTTAGTGTTAAAGGTAAGATTATTATGCTTATTACTTGTCAAGAAATTAGTAGTGTCAATGTTAGTAATTTTACCTGATATAGATGTGAGAAGGGGGTGATAAGAATAAAGGTAGATATGATACTGATATAAGTGTTATCAATTGTTGTGGTTAGGAGGTATTTAATATTCATATTCTCATTGGTGTGTGGCTATGTTTCTTGTATGTTTGACATCCATTAGTGTTTACACATGGTTATTTCAAAAAAAAAGTATAGTTGTGTATTATTTTGGTAAAAAACATTTTGGAATGACATTCAAGGTACAAAGGGAAACTTCAATCTAGGTGGTTGGGTCCCTATGAAATTAGTCAAGTCTATCCTAATGGAGTAGTCAAGTTACACACCATAGATGTAGTCAGATTCTCTCTTTTGGTTAATGGCCATAGATTGAAGCTATATAAGAAGCCATTATAGAAAGACAATTTTATTTTCTCCCTTTTTCAGTAGTATGGTGCTCACAGTGATCCAAATATAGGTTCAGACACACAAAGTGATGTTTCAACAACACATGATATACCAAGTACTTTAGGTGACCTAGTGATTGAGCTACACAACTCAATCCTTGAGATCACTTGGGATTATTTTCTCACTTTATATCACAAGCACACACAACAAATTTATAGTGATGTTTATATTTTCTCCATAGGGACCTATTTTTATTACACATTCAGAAAGGGTCTTAATGTTGTAGGGACCTATAGCATAATAACTGTCAACATTCAGAATGGGTCCTATTGCCGAAGGTACCCATAGCATCGTCTGGCATAAGAAATGAAAAATTAAAATCACTTGGTGCCACATAAACTATAGTTCACATGAAATCACCTCAAAATACTCACATGCAATATACATCTCTTCACAATAAGTACCTACAACAAGATTCTATTATAACCTGCTACCAATTCACATTTAAAATGTTCGAGCTGTTAGATCACCTACTACTATTTGTCTAATCTATCCCATCAATTTGCATTCTCCACCTCACAATTCACACCTGTAGTTATTGTTGGTCACATAAAATTAAAATATGGATAACATTTTATTCAGTTTACACGTGCGATGATCAATTATCTCTTTAGGTAGGTACGCAAGATACTCTATCATAGTTACAATAGATATATTTAAACTTTCTATATGTCTTTCATATTACTTCATGCATGTGAAATATTCATACCATTTATTTCCATTATTTATACTCATACCACTTTTTTTGAAATTCGCCACCCAAATCAAATGCAATAGATAGATGCGACATGAAAAACCCTCCTAAAATTATACCCACTTTTTCTTGATACTTCCAATTTCCAAATTTTCAATCCTAAGAACTTGAGCTAAGCCCAACCTAGAGTCAAATTTAGAACCTATTTGTGATCTCAAATTAAGTTGATACTGAGAAGGGGAGTTGTAGCTATGGTATGGTAGTAAAAGTATATGAGGAAACATCAGGAAGGAGAAGGGTTTTGAAGGTGGTGGAGTGAATTCAACTTAATTTTGAAGACTAAATTAAACACATTGAGCAAAGAAAAGAAAGTCATAATGGGAGGCAATGTTATTAGGAGAGAGTTGTTGTCTCATAAGAAAATTTTGGAGGATGCAATGGTTTTACCCATTTTTTACTTGAGTTGTCCGGCTTGATTATATCTTGAAACTAACATAATTTGATGATGATATGACAAGAAGGTTTGCAATGTACACTATAGTATGACAAAGCAATGGTGCAAGGAATATCAGTGGATGCATCTGAGGTTTCCATAGCACAAGTTTTTGGGTTACTTAGAATTGGAGCAAAGTTTCTAGTATGCGCTGATGCAATTGTAGCCAGAGAGGAATTTTGTGGACAGGGAGAGGATTTGGACTCATCTTCACAAGGTAAAAAGAGACTCTCTCGTCCATGGTTATGGGATAATTGTGCTTCCTAAATTTTTAGATATCTTACCTAGGATGGTAGGAAAAATCTCTTGTACACAATACATTTTAAATTACCTAGTCACCTTTGACACAATAAGCTAGTAAATGTCCCAAATTTTCTTTCTAATATGTTGAAAAGAATGGCATTAGAGTATCAAAGGAAACAAAGTGACACTTCCCTATCAAACCACTATTTGATTGCAAGTTACTGGTAAAAATAAGTTTGAGGATTTATTACCCACAAGTAAACTAGGAAGATTTTAAGGAATGTAAAGATATTAATAGTTTATTGGATGCACCTATGGTACCTGAGCCTATAGAACCACAAGATGAACTTGTAAGGGAAAGACCTCATGTCTCACCTACGACTTTACCTACCCATATCCAAGGTGAGCATAAGGAACATAATGAACCAAAGTCTAGGTCACCTGTAATTGAGAAAATTTCATCTTCTTCAAAATCACAAAGACCTAAGAGAAGGAGAGGTAGTACATCCACATCCTCCACACCTTCTAAAATAGAAAAGAAGAAGGAGAATGTTCAAAAGAAGGAGTATTTTTAAAAGAAGAAGAAGGGTGTTCAAAAAGAGAAGAAGAATGTTAAGAAGGGG
This sequence comes from Sequoia sempervirens, assembly GCA_007258455.2. Classification (NCBI taxonomy): domain Eukaryota; kingdom Viridiplantae; phylum Streptophyta; class Pinopsida; order Cupressales; family Cupressaceae; genus Sequoia; species Sequoia sempervirens. The sequence goes on from VDFB02373782.1 coordinate 319,634, forward strand.
ACACCTACACCTAGACGTTTAGGTAGATTAAAGAGAGGTGTCATGAGGGGAAATGTGGAGAAACCTAAAGAAGAGGAAAAGAGAAAAGAATAACAAGAGGAATGTGTCATGTTAGTAGAAAAAGACTCTGAAGGGAAGGGAGATATCCCTAGCAATGTAAACATACTTGTGAAAAGGAAGAGATACTTGTCTACTACTTTTGATTCAGAATCAAAAGATGCGTTTGTTACTAAGAAAACACACAAGGAAACCCTAGATAGTTCTACCTATGAGGACTATGAAGAGGGAGGTAATGAGCAGTTCATGGAAATAGAGGAAATGTATATAGAAGAAAGAGATGTTAGAAAAGACCTCCAATAATCCTTGGTGAAAAGAAGGATAAGGAAAGAGAAATAAAAATACAGGAAATGGAGGAAAAATTGCAAACATATGGCCAAGGTGCTAATTTTTTTTTTTGGGTACAATTAGCCATAACTAAGATTGGGGATGGAGAAATTGTAGTACCAGATCAAAAACCTCCCTCAATTAGAACTCCAATTCACCATACCACTTTTAGAACACAATGCTCTACTGAGAGGGGGGTGAATCAATAGATTGTAAATTTTTAAACCTAGAGTGACCTTTAGCAGAAATAAACTTAACTCAAAAGAGGAATTCAAAGCATAATCAACTAAAGTAGTCACAATCAAGAGAGAGACAAACACATAACACCAAATGTACATGGAAAACCTAATATGGGAAAAACCACGGTGAGAAATGTTGCTAGGATCTACTGTCCTAATCCAGCCTCACAAGCATCAAAGTTCAGTTACAATGTTTAGGGATGCAACCCAAGGAAGAAAAAAATCCCTATTTAGAAGCTGCAACTTCAAGGATGCTACTACACCCTATTATGAGCTACAACTTAGTGTAAATGGAGGCTATAACCTCTTACAAATATTTTCAATCAACTATGCATAACATGGTTCTACTCAACCTATGATGCATCGATTCAACACATCATACTTCTCTGTTTACTCTCACACTACTGTAATCAGATTCTTGTATTTTTATGATTCTTCTTCTCTATTACAAATCTCTCTATATTATTCTTTCAAGCACATACACACATTTCTAACTCATGCCTTCATATATTTTATACGAGTCAAACTCTCTGTTAGGGTTTTTCACTTGCAACTTACATTAGCAAGTGTCAGATCATCTAGCTTCCCACATACTATTTTGTCTATTAATAATGGCATCCAATCAGATTTTCCATATCTCATATCGGGCTACACACTAATCAACCTCGTTACCAAGAATTTACCAAATTTATCTCTCGTTTTGTCCCCAAATTTTGATATGCATTTTATTTCTTCTTATGTTCATTTGATCATATTTGATCTTGATCAAGCATGTCACCTTTTTGGCATCGTATTTATTAAATTTTCACATATCAGTTAGTTAGGAGTGTTAGTTCTAAAAAATGCTGGTTGAAAAACCAAAAGAGGTTGCCAAGCTCTTGATACGTTTTAGGCTAACAAACAAGGCCAAATGATGTACTTGAACCTTCTTCTCTTTAGGATCTTCCAGACCTAGGTGGGTGTACCTATGCAAATGAAGCAGACTTAGACTATTTTGTTCCTACTTGAACAATCTACCCACTGTGGAAATTGAGAGTGGAGAGATGTAATCCTAATTTGGTATAAATTGTATAAGCAATATCAAGGTGAAATTCAATATGTTCAGTTAACAAATGTGAGGTTTTGAATTTTTTTTGATAAAACTAAATGATGAAATGGATAAGACCAGTGCCTTGTTGGGTAAATGGAGTCAAATGAAGATCTAGAATGTATAACTTATATTAGTTGTAACTCAAACTATTTAGCACACTTATGTTGGTTATATCTTATATAAATGTGCAGGAAAGTGATTGACAAACTCTACTTATGGATCCAACTAACACAACTAGATTACTTATGATTTATCAAAAGGATTTTAATCTTTACTTGAAAGAACCAATCAAATAAATCACACAGGAACAACAGATGATATCAAATTGGAGACAAAATGACAATCCTAATTATATGGCTCTTCTTGCTGATCCAAATAACACTCCCAGATTACTATGATTGACTAAAAGGATTTTAATTCTTTTGGAGAAACCAATTAATCATATCACACAAGAACACCAAATGTGCATTGATAAATTGAATATATACTTGATATATTAATTTAAATAATAAGGAAATATTAAATTGGAGACAACCAGATAATTGAATATTTTCAACAAAAAATTGATACCAATATAAAGCCATAGAATCAAAGATCTTTCATTGATTTCCTCAAAATTATATCTGCAACATAGTATTTTGAAATGGAAACATTATGGAAACTTTTTGCTATCTATCTATCCCTATTTTCCTATTATCTTCCCTTGTATATTTCTTTTGGTCCTGGTCTCTGTTATATATATGAGAGGCAATAAGCTTCAGACCAAAAGACATGAATCTTGATAAAAAAACCATGATTTTGAACTTAATTTAAGAAACTAACACAATAATAAACATGTGTACCAATCCTTTAATCTCTGAGTAAAAGCCTGTGGTCATCTAAGACATGTTCAAAGATTTTGTTGTATGATAGGGTCCACATCATTACCATCGACCGATTATGGCTATTGCTTAATTGTGCCCGAATTATCTGCTACCTGATTGATAAACAAATTAAAAGTTGAAAGGTGATCAATATATCCCTGTTTTGCATGAGTGTCGACATTAGATATGACCTCATTCATATCATATTATATGTGCATAAATTTCTCAATTTGTTTATGAGTATTCTGCAAGACCATATCCTCATCATTAATTTCCTACAATGCAATTGTTAGAAATTCTATAAATTCTACTTTCTAATCATCCCTTTCTCAAAGATTCCATGTATCATCATGGAGTGTAGGAACCAAATTATAACAATCAAGGTCTTCTTCAAGTCTTTGTTGATATTGGTTCTGGGATCTCACCAAGTCATTATATCTTTGCAGTGTTTGGTCTTTTAGGATCTGTTTACCCAGAAGTTCCTTCTTTTTATCAATCATTCTTCCTTGTAACCGAATATTCTCCTCTAGTGTTGATTGCATTTGGTTAAATACACCCCAATAATCATCATCTTTCTTTATCAGCTTATTGAACCTCTCTTTGATTATCTCCAACACAGTATTGTACTTAATGATTTTCACCTCCTTTTCCAGTGCTTTACACTTTTCATGGGCTTTCATATGGGATTTTATCCAATATGCTGCATCAGCTAATGCATCTAACACTCTCTTATCCTTTTCAAGTCACGGAGCATACAATTCTAGAGTAGAAGAGGAAGATGACTTTTCCATTTGATGTGATAACTTCCTTTTCATTTTGTCATTCTCTTTGACCAATTTTTCAATTTGTGCTCTAGTGAATTTTTCCACATTGGCATTCAGCTCTCTAGTTTCTAAGGGATTAGTGTCCCCAACTCTTTTGACCAAAAGGTGTCCAAATACTTCATTAGGATTTTCAATCACTGTCGACCTCTTCTCATGAGGGCATAGTGACCAAATAAGAAAGGTATCCTCATCTAGATTGTAACCAGATCTTGAATATATCTTATCACTAGCTTCCTCTGATAGTTTTATTGTTGTATCCCCTCTTTTCTTGAAACTGTTGAACATAATTGTTGAGCTCATGTCCCATCCTAGTATAAGTAATACCCCAACCTCTTGAAGTAATTATCTACCCATTTCAGGAGTGATGGATTGCATTTCCCTATCAAATTCCTTTTCAAGAGTAATGTCTTGCTCCTTTTGTCTTATTTTCTTCCCCTCATACTCATAGAAAAATGACTTGAATTCAGGAGTTTTAACAAATTCATTATCATAAATGAATTCATGACCAACCTTGACCCTAATTTCATTAGATAACTCATATGATGTTTTAACTTTTATAAGTTCCTGAGGGGGCTCATATTGTGTAATCACAGGGGCCTTTATTTGTTCCACTAGTTGCTCCTCTCCATTACTCTCTTCATAACTTTCTTCATTACTTTCCTCCTCTTCCCTATTTCTAGTGGAAAAACACACATCGGGAGTGGGCTGTGAGGGTATGTGATATAAAGGCTCCACATCCTCAACTTGTACTCCTATGTAATTCGTATGAGATATCTCAAAAACGTATGAGGGCACATCTTTCACTATTTCATTCATATGAGCAATAAGTTGCCCAATCTTGGCCAAGGGATCCTGTATATTAGCAAATTATTCTCTATAAGATGGGGAATTATTTCTCTTCCATTCCTCTACAAGCACAACTTTATTATATGAAGCCATTCTCTCACCAATGGAAGCTTTATCTTGGTTCTTGATCACATCATCAAGTGCAAACCAATGCTCATACCCTAACAAATTCTGAGTTAATATTGCTTGATGAATAAATCCCTCTACATCAAATTTCTCTCTTTCATACCCAAGAGGAAGGTTGTAATGAGCTAATTTAGCATCAATTTCTTCATATCCTTCAATGGCACATATTGTGAAATCTCCAAAACAATTAGTGCTAGGCATGAGTGATTGTTTATTATGACTCTTGAGATGTTTAGTATCAGACCTTGCAAATTGTCGTACTATTTCCAAATAAGCAACTCTACTAGGAACCACTTAGGGTAGCAAATGTGGAACCCCTTTAAATCCATAAACCCTTATTATAGTGAAATCAGAAAAGGCATACCAGTCTCCCCAATTATGGTTCACCTTGCCTTTTGGGTTATTCTCCTTTGGTCTCAAAAATATTTGCACCTTAGGGGATAAATTGTGATCATATGAATAGCCTAGCAACTTCATTAGTGGTTTAACAAAATATTATTCAAAATATAAATAGTGGTACCATTCACATTGACTATCCTATAATTTAGTCCACATTTGTAAAGGTTTAAAGTTTCCATCTTCATCTATGTCTCTGATCCTTAATTCCTGACCCTACACATTTCTAGCATGTCCCTCATATAAAAGGAAACGCATTAACAAGGAATAGTGTTTAAAATCTATGCAATCACTATTGTTTTTGATTATTTCAAGCCCTTGATTCAAGGAATTCACCAAATAGTTTGCATAGTCAAATTACCTAGCATCTTTTCTTTGTATATCAGCTGCTACAACCATCGGTGCAATAGACATGAGTAGTGAAACCTCAATTCCCAAGACTTGACTAGCTGAGTAGTAGGTATATTGGAAGTATTCTTTGAAGAAATCTATATGAAATGGAGGGTTGTCATTGCTCAAAAGTTTCCTGGGTTGACCTTGCTCATTCTTAGGTCTATGCAAAGGTAGCCTCCATCTCTTGTAACTAGTATCCGTGCAACGATATTCTGTCAAAAAGTCTCTAATGGTGAATGAAAAGTTCATGGGACCTTCTAACTAAAATACATTAGAGACTAGGTCTTGGGAGATAACAAGTGTATCGACCCCATTTGGTGATTGGATAGTTCTTTTCTTGGCATTAGACTGACTAGCTAGAGCTTTCACCAATTCTATATTGATGAACATGTTTGGCACCACAAGTCTTCCTAAGTTCAATCTCCATGGGTTACAAATTGGTTGAAATATGAATTGCTTTATGTAGTGATACATGAAAAGCTCATAACCCTGGTGTGGTATCCAAACATCCCCCAGACCCCTATGTTTATCTAACAATTTACTTGCTTGAAGACTTCTTCTCGGTCTTGGCCCTAACCCTAGACACTTATCTATCAAGTATTGGTTTAGATTTCTCTTTTTAGTTTTTTCTTTCTTTGCCTTAGGTTTTTCCTCATTTTCTTCCATTGAAAAATATGAAAAAAGTGCAACTTTCTATCTAAAATTGGAGTAATTACGTGAATTTTTGTTTCCCCTAGCTTCATTGTGTGAGAGCTCTGAGTTCTACCCTTTCTACTTCTGCCCTTAGCATAGCCTTTCTAGTTTTTGCAAATTATATGATTAATTCATGGTGCAAGTCACCTCTGTTCTAGCTCATTAATATATCACTTGCTTTAGTCTTTTCATTTGGGAGAGAATTTATGTTAAATATCCCAACGATGCTCTTAACGTCACATTAGCTAGTAGTAATCATTCATCACTATATCATTGGGACCTTGGTTCATTTTCGACCAATGGCCACCTTCTCCACCGATAAGTTTTTTTTCTTTCGGTCTATTGGTAAGACATCAAACAATGTTACCTCGATGCATCCCAACTTCACCAATAAGTGTTAAACTTTGATACCCCATGATTATATCGGGCTATTGGGGGAGCTTCATCATTCATTCCATCGATGTACCAGAGTTGCGGCGATGTGATAATCTTTGTTGTTTCCACTAGCCCATCAGGGAGACTACCTTGGAAGTTAGCCTGATGGAAGGATGTTACACTAATGTAAGGATATGAACTACCCCTATCATACTATCAGTGGGGTGGTGATGGGAGTTCCATTGGAAAAGTATTATTAGCTCGATGGTATCAAAGGAATTCAATGGGTTCCATGAATGTGATTATTTGGGTATGTTGGTTACAAAAGTGGATTTTTTTACATGAACCTCAACAATTTTCTAGATCATGAAATTGAGTTTGGTGAGATTTTGTAAGGACTAGGAAATAAATGAATAGATGTTAATGCAAATATGTGGGATTTTTTCAGTCCTAATAAGGTGATCAGATTCTATTCACATGTCAGTCACTAATTTGAAACTCCTATTCACATGGACTAGATTGTCAAGTGTGAACACTGGCTATCAATCATCTTGTGGACTAATCAAAAGGTAGAAAAATAATTAGGAGACATCCGCAAGCTCATTATAATCACCAAGAATCTCAACACAAGCTCTGACAATATTTTCTATAGGATTTATCAAACCAGGTCACTTTAAGCAACACTGTCATAAAGAAGAGATCACTTCCAGATCACCAAATCAAGAACCATTTGAGTTGAGGGAACATAACAATATTACAAACCTAATTCCGGAACTGTAGACCAAAAAGCTTAAATGTGAAACAAAATACATTCTCCCAATCACCACCAAATGTACAGAAAAAGCAATTTTCACTCTGATGAACATAACTCACATAACTCTTCATACTAGATGTTCCAACTTGGAACATACCATATTTAGACATGCCTCTAAATAACTTCCAATCCATAGACAAAGATATTCAATATGCAAGAAATACGAAGCAAGCTACTGGACCATTCTTACCGAAGCACTAAACCATGCAAAATATTGAAGAGACACAAACAACACCATTATAAACCTTCTTCCAAATCCACAAGACCTGAAACAAAACAATGGAGGAATGCAAAGTAGTTACATTTCTTCTAGTCCATAGATAACCAACTCTGTCAGATTAGTTCACAAGCCAGTGACCACAAATTTCACTCTTCATCAAACCAAAAGCTGTAATACAAGATATATAATCCAATAATGTCCTTAAGCAACAATTAAAATCTGCACTAGCATAGGATCAACACAAAAGAAATTTGGAGCACATACTGGAGCACAGTTGACACTAATAACAACAAATATATGTTGACATCAATGACAACACCGATTAGACACATATTTGCAACAAACTCCCCCTTTGTCATTGATGGGAACACATGATGTGAAAAACCATCAAATATAGCATCCATTCCATTCTAGCATTCTTCTTTATTTTTATTATTAGACAACCTACACAAATTTTCCTTTACTCGGTTATCCTTGTAATATTCTCTCTTTCACATGACTTTCTCTCCCCCTTTTTCTTATATGAGATAGCCTACACAACATTTCCTGGACTCTCTCTCCCCTTGATTTTTTCAAGTTTTTCACATGATGTCTCTCCCCTTTTGACATCAATGAGAAGGGGCACATATTTATACTTGTTGCTCTTGATCTAGAACCCATGTCAGTAATATCTAGCTACTCCCCCTAAGATAGACACTACTTCTCAAATCTGGTATGTGAAAAATAGGTAATCTTTGGCTGGAAATATCTCTCTAGAATTGAAACCAAATTCTCTAAATTTTGGATATGTTGTAGATGAGCATTTCTAGATGCTAATCCCAGCTCCGCAACCTCTATCATGCAAATGTAGTAAGATGTGGTATTCTTCAATGTCACTCTCTCCGATATATTGCAACAAAATGTTCACATTCCCAATTGATTGGAATCTTTTGGATGTTCCTGCATCACTTTGATTTTACATGACTTGATCACATAGTCCTTAACCAGGGTCAAATGAAAGATCAATGAAACTCTCCCTAGATACATGCCCTATCACTAGAGTTTAGTGATATGAAGTGGGAGAGACCACTCCCAAATTTTTCCTCAAGTATTCAAACTGTTTGGTGGGAAGAGGCTTGGTAAATATATCAGCCACTTGTTCCTTGGTTGGAACAAACTCCATGTTGAATTCCTTATCTGCAACCTTGTCTCTAATGAAGTGATACTTGATTGAGATATGCTTGGTTCTGGAGTACATTACTGGATTCTTTTAGATATTGATGGCATTTGAATTATCACAAAGAATGGGAATAGGCTCATTGTATTCCACTTTGAGGTCTTTTAATGTCTACTTCATCCATAAGACCTGAGTACAACATGCAGCTGCAACAACATGTTCTGCTTTTGTAGTGGAAAGGGTGACAAATTCTTACTTCTTACTCATCCAAAAGACTATCCTGTTACCCAAAAAGAAAGATCCTCCACTTGTAATTTTTTTTTCATCCACACTTCCTGCCCAATCTACATCTGTGTATGCTGTAAAATTGATTTTTTTGCTTTTGGGATACATAAGCCATAGTCAAATGTACTTTTGATGTATCTAAAAATTCTCTTGATTGCATTGACATGCGATTTTTTAGGCTTTGATTGAAACCTAGCTACCATACAAACCACTTGCATTATATCAAGCCTAGATGCAGTTAGATATAGCAAACTTCCAATCATAGATCTGTATGTAGTCTGATTTGCATCTGGTGACTCATCAAATTCACTCAATTTGTAGCCTGTGATCATGAGTGTACTAACCGGTTTACAGTCCTTCATTCCAAATTTCTTAAGCATTTATTTTGATACTTGGTTTGAGGTATAAATATACCTTTAACAACTTGTGTAATTTGCAAATGAAGAAAGAAACTTAGTTCTCCAATCATGGACATTTCAAACTCATCTTGCATGGTTGTAGCAAATATTTTGCACATTACATCACTCCTACCACCAAATATGATGTCATCTACATATACTACAACAATGATCATATACATACCTTCAAATTTGAGACACAGATTGCTATCAACACAACCCTTCTTGAATCCTTGTTGTTGTAGATACTGATCCAACCTTGAGTACCAAGCCTTTGGGGCTTGCTTTAAACCATATAGTGCATTTTTCAATTTGCAAACATAATCATTATTCTCTGACAGTTGAAATCCTTTCAGTTGCTCAATATATAACTCCTCTTCTAGGTTTCCATTCAAGAAGGAAGATTTGACATCCATTTGATATACCTTGAATCCTTTGTAGATTGAGAATGCAAGAAGCAGTCTTATTGCTTCTAACCTTGCAACAAGAGAAAATGTTTCCTCGAAATCAATCCCTTCTACTTGTGCATATCCTTTGCACACTAGTCTTTCTTTGTTTCTCACCAACATTCCATCTTCATTTAGTTTGTTCCTAAACACCCAATTCGTGCCAATTACATTCTTGTTTAAGGGCCTAGGAACTAGTTCTCAGGTTTTGTTCTTTTCAATATGATTTAACTCCTCTTCCATGGATTCTATCTAGTTCTCATCTTTGCTGGATTCAACAAATATTTTTGGTTCAATCTGAGATAAGAGGGAAAAGTTCACTTGTTCTTTGTTCTTTGCAAGCCTTCTTCTTGTCTTCACACCATCATTCTTGTCACCAATAATCTGATCTGCCAGATGATATTTTTGAACATATTTTACAAGAGCTCGGTTAACTTCTTGCTCATTGTCTTCTTCTTCTTGTTCCTCTTCTTCAACCCTCACACCTATGTCATCCTCATTTGACTCACTTTCTAGATTTTTTCTACTAGGTTGAACCTAATTTGCACTTTCATCAACCCTGACATGTACACTCTCTGTAATTTTATGCAATCTCTTATTATAGCATTTATAAGCTTTTCTTTGAGATGAATACCCCAAAAATATCCCTTCATCACATCTTGACTCAAAACTTCCTAATCCTTAGCATCTCTTTTAATATAGCATTTACTTCCAAATACTTTGAAGTGCTTGACTAAGGAAGGCTTACCAAACCATAATTCATATGGAGTTCTACCATTGTTAAATATGATAAGAGATCTATTTTGAATGTATACAATAGTTTGTACTGCTTCTTTCCAAAATGTATCCATTAAGTTTTCCTCATTCAACATGGCTCTACCCATCTCCTTCACAATCTAATTTCTTTGCTCCACCACACCATTTTGCTGTGGTGTTCTTGGGGCTGAATACTAGCATCTGATTCCATGGTCTTCACAGTATTCCATGAATTATTAACCTTTATTTGATCTAAGGCATTTGATTCTTCTACTGGTATTATTCTCTACCAGCTTCTTGTAACCTCTAAATGCTTCAAAGGCCTTAGCCTTCTCCCTCAAGAATATGACATATGCCATTCTAGTATAATCATCAATCAACAACATAAAATATATTTCTCCTTGAAATTCCTTTGTTCTCATTGGTCCACATAGATCAGTATGAACTATCTCTAGAGGTTTTGTAGTTGAATAGTCCTTAATGGAAAATTTAAACTTTGTTTGCTTTCCTTGCTAACATCCTTGATAGATGATATTGTTAGGATTTTCAATCTTAGGTATATTTCTAACCAATCATTTTGAGCTTATCTTCACCATGTTGTCAAAGTTTACATGTCCTAGCCTTCTATGCCATAACCAACTTTCTTTTTCATGATTGATTAGACATGTTTGGCCTTCTACTTCACATAGATTATAGAGATTACTATCATTCCTAACCCCTTGAGCAATTTTTTTATATTTAATTCTTATCTTGCGCCTTCAAAACCAAATACAACTTTGTATCCATTATCACACATCTAACTGACACTAAGAAGATTATGTTTTAGGACTTCCACATAGAGCACATCTTTAACTTTTTTTTTCCCATCTATATTCAAAATTCCTTTACCACAAATCTTGATAGCAGCGTTATCACCTAGGATTATTGATCCTCCTTTTCTCATTTCAAGTTTGATGAATTTCTCTTTATCTCTAGTCATGTGCTTGGAGCAGCCACTGCCAATTACCCACAAGTCTTGTTATTTTGCATGCAAGGCAGTTTGAGCAATCATTGACTGAGTAGGAATCTCCTTTTTCTTCTTCCATACCTTCTTAGGTTTATTTTCAACCTTTTCTTCCTCTTTCTTAATGACCTCAGTTTTCTTTTTAGCTTTAGAAGATGTAGTTTTCTTTTTCTCAGATTGAGTATTTTGTCTTCTAAAGTTTTCTCTACAATCTCTAGCTATGTGACCAAAATTATTGCAATTGAAACATAATACATCCATATAAATTAAAGGAGAAAATAGATTTTTACTGATGAAATTTATATTTCTCCTTGGATTAACTTTTCATTCTCTAGCCCTATGACCAAAATTGTTACAAGTATAGAAATACCCATTAAAATATGATGAGTACCTGGTCATGGTGTATCCTTCAACCGGATTAGGATATCTTCTTCGTTTAGGTCTCCTTGGATAATGTACTCTTGTGAAACCATCATTGTCAGTTTTCTTAGGATTTTTCTTCTTCTTTTGTTGATCCATATTTGTCCATTTAACTTTCTTGTCTTCACTTTTTTCTTTCTCTTTAATAGATTTCTCAATTGCAATTAACTTGTTTTCATCTCTAGAAGCATCTTCTTTGTTATATTTTTCACCCTTGGAAACTGATTTTTCTTCTTCTTTAAATCTTTCATAAAGATTTACAAAAGTATCAACAAATGAACTTTTTCCTTTTTCAAGTCCCAAACTGGATTTTTCTTTACTAGCTACCTTTTGTGTACTTAGCAATTCATCTAGGATGTTAGTATTGTTGGAATTGTGTGACTCAATCTCACAGGCTGAAACCTCTGAAAGAGCCAAGTCGGTGTGACATCCTTATTGTCTGGCTGACTAGCAGTTGTGTAACCTTGTGAATGTTCAGGTCGTCGAGACCTTGTTGTTGTCTTGCCGACTAGAGCTATCACTGTGACTCATTGTGTTCGCTGTAACCCTTTGTCGAGTGGGTTGGTCTTGCCGATAGGTTGATGTCTAGTGGTTGTCAGGGAGACTTGTGGTGATAGCAGTTATCGGGGGAAGATATGAATGCCCAGTATGAAGTCTTACCAACAAGAGATGTCTCGCCGAATGGTTATACACTTAGAGTCATTGGTGTAACATGGATGCTTTGGTATAATGTCTTAGCAATAGTGTAAGTCTTGCCGATGGGAATACTTGGTGTCGATGTGACTTTTGAACATCAGTATGATCTCTTGGCGAAAGCAGTAGTCTCACCGACTGTTATGAGCTCGGTACGATGTATCACCAAAAGTGGTAGTCTTGTTGATAGCGCTACATGTGTTGGTCATCGGTATGACGTCTCAGAGATATGGTTTGTCTCACTGACTACTTTGCTCGATGGATATCGGTTTGACATAAAGATCTATGAGACTCTTGGCGATAGGAGAAATATTTCTGATATTGACAGTTGGGCTTTGTGGCATCGGGGAGACATGGTTAGTGTCTCACCGACATGAAAATACAGGTTGAATGCCTTGATAGATTGGAAGACTATCCTACGTGGTGTGTCTTCAACCAATCAGGGAGCAAAATGGGAACCGTTGGAAGTTAGACTGTTGTGGCCGTTCTTGTGAGGAAGTTCAATAGACTAGGGATGACATGGATATACTCAGAGATTGAAGATGATGATCAGTTCGGCGTACAGTTGGTTGGACGATCAGTGGTATGAACAGTTCGATGAACAGTTGAGTAATTAGTTTGAATTCAATTATGAGAGCATTGTAACTTGAATGTTCTGTACAAGGTTGATCATTGAATCTGCTGTTGTAAATTGACATCAGAAAGATAAGTCTGATCTCTGTATGTAATTTCATTACTGTAATACAAAGAGGCTCTTCTTGGTGTGGTGGGTTTTTCTCCCGTAAGGGTTCCCACGTAAATCTGGTGTTCATCTGTGTATGTTTATTTCTCTATTTCTGTTATTTCTTTCAAGTGTGTCTTAATTGGACTATAATTGAAAATTTAAAGTCACCTCTGCATTCTTCCCTGAGTTTTTGACGTTAGGAGAGTTAGTTCCGCACCTTAGCTTTCCTTACAAGTACCACTTTTCAACTTCAGACTTTTACTGATCGACTCATTTTCCTTCTCCAACTCTTTTCTTAGGGAAACTATTTTTGCCTCAAGTTTTGAGCATCTCTCCATCTCTATTTGCAACTTAGAATTCATAACATCTTCAACTCTTTTGAGTTCTTCTACATGAACTTTCAGACCAACTGTCACCTTATTAGATTCCTCAAGTTCTTGAGTTGCTCTGTCAGTCTCTTTTTGAACATTCTTTTTCAGTTTCTTGTTTTCCTTCTTGAGATCATTATATTTATCTCTTAACTCCTAAAGGTCTTTAAGAGAAGTAATTAATTGTCCTTCAAGATCAACAACCACTTCACCTTCCTCCTCATGTAAGTCCTCATTTGGTGTATCTTTCTAGTCCTTACTTTCCCTAGCCATAAATAGAAACTCTTTTCTATTTTCTCTCATAACAAGGGAACGATCATGATCCTCTTCTAAACTATCACTAGAATCAAAAACTGCACTTTCTTCATTGATATACAAACTCTTCTTCTTTCCAAAATTATTCCTTTTTGGATACGCCATTTTCTTCATTTTTCTACCTTCTTCTTGCTTGGAACTATCCTCTTTACCATATGTACACTTTGAAGCAAAACTCCATATTCTCCCACAATTAAAACACTTAAATGGGAGCTTACCTTTGTACTTACTAGACCCTCTTGTTAGTCTTCTTATGAAGTTAGCTTCTTCATTAGTTTCATCATGATCGAATGCAATGACACTGGCTTTGTCTTTCTTATCAACTTCATCTTTCTCTTTCCTAACCACCTTAAATGTATCTTCTTTGTGGGTTGATTCAACATTAGTTATTCTCATCTCATATGCAGTAATTATTCCATGCACTTCATCAAGAGCGAGTTTATCAATTTCTCTACCTTCTTCTATAGAAACAATATTGGCATCATATTTAATTGTCATAGACCTGAGAACTTTTAGCACAACATCTTCTTTCAGATCTATACCATATCCTTTAATGGAATTTACATCATCATCTCTCTGAAGATCATCAAGTACAAATTGATATAATTGGAGAAGGCTCAGTTTGCTATCAGCATTCTTCGATAATTGTCAAGCCTTCAAATTTTTCTCTTATCACTTGCAACTTTTCTAACTTCACTTTGGTGTCACCTTCATAAATCTTCTTCAACTTTTCCCGGACATCATGAGCAGTTTTACAATGCATAAATTTGCTATGTACAGAGTCAAACAAATTGTTCATAATAATGAACCAAGCTTTCTTATTGTCCTCATGAATTTTCTTTGCTGTCAGATCAGTAGGAGTTGTAGTAGGAATAGTATATTGGGTCTCTACAGTTTCCCATACATCAGTTCCAAGAGAGATTAAATATCCTTCCATCAATGAGCTCCATTTAGCATAGTTTGTTTCATCAAACCTAAGTGGATTTTTTGAACCTTTTTGAAGTGCCATTGTGTTCACCTATCCAAGATCAACCTGAGCTAGTTAAGCTTCTCCTAGGGAACCTAGTGCTTTGATACCAATTGTTAGAACATAATGCTCTATTGAGAGGAGGGGTGAATCAGTAGATTGTAATTTTTTAAACCTACAGTGACCTTTAGTAGGAATAAACTTAACAACTCAAATGAGGAATTCAAAGAATAATCAACTAAAGCAGTCACAATCAAGAGAGAGATAATCACATAACACCAAATGTACATGGAAAACCCAATATGGGAAAAACCATGGTGAGAAATGCTACTAGGATCTACCATCATAATCTAGCCTCACAAACATCAAAGTTTAGTTACAATGTTTAGGGTTGTAACCCAAGGAAGCAACAACTCGCTATTTAGAAGCTACAACTTCAAGGATGCTACTACACCCTATTCTAAGCTGCAACTTAGTGTAAATGGAGGCTACAACCTCTTACAATGATTTTCAATCAACTATGTATAATATGGTTCTACTCAACCTATGATGCATTTATTCAACACATCATACGTCCCTCTCTATTTACTCTCACACTACTATAATCATATTTTTGTATTTTTATGATTCTTCTTCTCTATTACAACTCTCTAGATATCTTATTCTTTCAAGCACATACACACATTTCTAACTCATGCCTTCATATATTTCATACGAGTCAAACTCTCTGTTAGGGTTTTTCAATTCAACCTACATAAACAAGTGTCAGATCATTGATCTGCACACATACTGTTCTCTCCATTAATGATGACATCCAATCATATTTTCCATATCTCATATTGAGCTACACACCAATCAACCTCGTTATCAAGAATTTACCAAATTTAGCTCTTGTTTGGTCCCCGAATTTTGATATGCATTTAATTTATTCTTTTGTTCATTTGATCATATTTGTTCTTGATCGACCAGGTCACCTTTATAGTGTTATCTTCATTAAATGTTCACATGTCAATTAGCTAGGTGATCAGATTCTATTGACATGTCGGTCACCGACTTGAAACCCATGTTCACATGGACCAAACCATCAATTGTGAAAATTGGCCATCGATCATCTTATAGACTAATCAATAGGTAGAAACACGATCAGGAGACATCCACAAGCTCATTATAATCACCAAGAATCTCAACACAAGCTCTAACAATATTTTCTACAGGATTTATCAAACTGGAGCACTTTAAGCAACACTGTCATAAAGAAGAGATCACTTATAGACCACCAAATCAAGAACCATTTGAGTTGAGGGAACATAAAAATATTACAAACCTAATTCTTGAACCACAGACCAAAAAGCTTAAATGTAGAAAAAAATACATTCTCCCAGTCACCACCAAATGTCCTGAAAAAGAAATTTTCACTTTGATGAACATAACTCACTTAAATCTTCATACCAAATGTTCAAACTTGGGACATACCATCTTCAGAAATGCCTCTAAATAAATTCCAATATGTAGAAAAGATATTCAATATGCAAGAAATGCAGATCAAGCTATTGGACTATTCTTACCGGAGGCTCACTAAAATCTTCATACCAGAGTAGAAAACCATGCACAATCTTGAAGGGACATAGATAAAACCATTATAAACCTTCTTCCAAATCCACAACACCTAAAAAAAATAGTGAAGAACTATGGAGCAGATACATTTCTCCTAGTCTATAGATAACCAACTCTGTCAGATCAGTTCACAAGTTGGTGACCACAAATTTCACTCTTCATCAAACCAGAAGCTATAATCTAGGACATATCACCCAATGATTTCCTTAAGCAACACTTCAAATCTACACCAACATAGGATCAACACTAAAGAAATGGAAAGCACATAGCAGAGCATAGTTGACACTAATAACAACATAGATATGTTGACATCAATGACAACACTGGTTAGACACATATTTGCAACAACCACCTTGTCACTTGGTCATCAACTATGGAGAGTGATTGATGAGTTTGCACAAGGAAAGGAAAAATGGAAGAAAGAAAAAGAAATTTTTATTGAAGAGCATGCTAAGGAGATGGAAAAGAAAGAGACGGAGTTAAGAAGATCAGTAGTCAGGTTGGAGGAAGTGGCAGAAAAAGATGCACAGATCATAAGATGTAGACCTCCAACGAGGAAATACACATTATTTCTATAGGAAAGATTTATAAGTTTTCAATTCAATAGGCCAATTAGTAAACAATTAGCTGGGATGAGAATAATTTTTGTGTTTCTTAATGCTTTTTTTGATTCTACACCTGAGGAGCAAGATCAGTTGTATGAATGCTATTTACATAATTATATGGTGCCAGATGAAGAAAAGTGGAATCCTTTGATGTTTGCAGTGGATCTCTAGGTAAGGGAACTCACATATTATGATAGAAATGAACAACTTAGGGGGGGAAATAATGGAAGAGTATGAGGAGAGGGAGAAATTGATTTCTCTACCCATAAGGAAAGTGGTGCAGGTGCATCGAAGCAAATGAAGATCACATCAGGAGGTCAACATGTCAAGTAGAGGTGTTGGGGTATTTTGGAATTATATTAGGTCTATATATATTAAATAAGGTCTAATAAGACCATTCTCCATGTAATAGGTTGATTTGTGAGTCATTTTTGGTGAAGTGTCAAAAGTTGCAAAAAATGAAAATGTTGTCATCAACAAAAATTGCAAAAAATGCAACTTTTAGGAAGTTGAAAGGTATTTGTATTTCAAAAGGTAGTTATAGGAATTGGGTAGTTGGAATTTGAATGGAAAAAGTTTATAAAGCCTCTGAAAGGCTTGAGAATTGGTTGTTGAAGTTTTTTTTTGAATCATCCATATCAAATATGAGTTTTCTGCTATTTTACTGTTATTTTGTAATTTTTTGGGGTTGTACTGACCTGCGCAAGATATAAATGTTCTAAATATTTGGGTGTACTATAGAGGCATGAAATAGATTTCAAATGCTTCAAGTTTGAGGGTCTAATATTAAGATTTGAGTGATATTTCATTAATTTTCTGTGACTGCCTATTAAAGGCTAGAGTAGGGTTCGATTGAAGTTTAAAAGATGTTTTAGTCATTCCACCTATTGTATAAACTTGTGCCTTAGTGGAATGAATTATTTAATGTTAGTTTAGGTGTCCACGTGGTTTAGAGGGAAAGGAAAGAAAGTTGTTGGCTTTGGGGTGATTCCCTAGGGAAGAGCAATGTGATTTTCCATGTGAAATTAAGGTGTTAAGGAAGGTTTTTGGTAAAATTTTGATTGATTTGATCTTGTGATGGTTTTTTGAGTTTTTGAAGACCATTAGTGAACTATTGGATGCATTTTTGGAGTTTGATAAGCCCGGGTGATGGGAGATTGAATAAACCCTTGCCATTTTGCATGAAAATTGAGGTTTGGTGGATCGATGTCATAAAGGTCATGGATTTGACAAATGACTATGGATTTTGTTGTTTTGGAACACAATTAGTGACTATCCAATGAGTTTGAGTGAATAATAGGTGTTTAGGAGGTATCTCATTTATAAAAGTGGGCTATTTGGTGGCCTAAAAGGCAGGGCAACCTATTGGTTTTCAATATTGTTGCAAAGCAACCTCTTGAGACCTTTTGGTATGTTGTGTGGGGTTTTGTGGTAAGTATTTGTTGGTCTTTGGTTGGCCTCTATATTTCCTCTAAAAGATATCTCTAAAAGTTGGTTTTTGTGGGCTATAAGCCTCTAGTTGTGTGTTTGAGAAAAGGGGAGTAGATAGTGTTGTAAGAGTTGATTCCTTGTTTAAGTATGATCAATTTGAGTTGGGTAGGGGTATCCACCACCTAGGTTTCTATTAGAAAGAAGCTAAAATCCCTAATTTAGTTATTGATGAATGGTTGAAACTCATTGATCATAAAGTTGTAGGAAAGAAAATTATGAAAGTAAGGAAAAAATATTACAAAAGAATGCAAACATTAGTTGTGGGTTTGGGACAACAATGCTATAATTACATGTAGAAAAAATGGAATAGCTTGACCCTAGAATTATAGAGAAAGGAACCTCATTCCATGTATAATTTTACCACCATGCTTCAAAGGGTACACAGGTACATGACAATTGGTGTTGAAAAAGGGATTTACTGGGTACCACTCACATTTCACCCACCTATGCTACTATACCTAGTTCCATATTGGACTGGGGAGAAAGGTGAGGAATGTGAGAGAGATGAGAATACCAAAATGAGACAACTTGCAGCTTATAAAGGTTTTTACTTGAAATAGACTTAGGGAGTTCATGTTGTTATGGACTTGAGGCCAATCACCTTACAATATAACCTGTACCCTTAGTGTTTTTCTTGAGGACAAGAAAAAGAGTAGTTGGGGGGAGTGATGGGGTCCTTTATTATCTCATTTTCTATTATTTTTATGCATACTTTCATATACTTTTAGATGTACCTTTCAGAAATTAATTCTATATTATGCTATCTTTCATACTTATTATACAAACTTGGACCTAAATCATAATAATGGAAATATGGTTATGACATAATAGTATTGCATGGTTTATATGTGAGTATGCATTAAATTTGGATGAAATTTTATGTTTTAATTATGGTAGTTAGTCTTGTACACATGTTCTATGAATTAACCTTTTGCAGCCAAGGAGGAATTGTAGCACATAGCAACTAGAAGCTATAACCCGCAACAAAAGGAAGACTGGGACAACAAAATAGGCAAGTTCCAAATTAAGCTGAATGCAATAAATACTGCTTGAAGACACCTGATGGAGATTGAATGTGCATAATTATAACAAGTTAATAAGCACTGGAGAATAACTCTTTTGATGATAGGATTCTGATAAATGTTTGTGTGTTTTACATGCAATTCTATTTTACAAAGTTTCAATTTTATTAGGATTCTTCTTTCTTTTCAGTTATGGTTTGAACAATTCAATATTAACTATATGCTCTGATATCTAGGAGTGGAAGTTAATGATTGTAGTTAAGTTGTTTCTTAGAATAATACTCTCTCATGCTTGTATATAGCCATGGGTTGAGTCCTTAGATCAGTTAGTTGATTTTAGTATTTCATTATTAGTTATTTTTCAATTTTCAATTATTTACAAACATTATGGTTATTTAGAATGGTTTTCATTGAATATAATCTATGAAGAATATTTTATGTAATCTTTCATGATATGCAATAAATGAAGTCAATTTCACATGGATGCGTAGAATATGATAGTTTTATTTGGATCTAGTTAAGTGAGAACAACCACTTGAGCAAGCACACTCAAGGTAACTGTTCTTCACTTCATTTTTATAAGTTTTTTATTTTTGTTTAGTAGTTGTTTTCTATTTATCATTACTTCATGAACTACATGCAAGTTAAACTAGAATCTCATACTTTTCTTATTGGTAATGAATGTTCATAAGCATGCATGTAATGGTTAACCAGTAGTAATTCAAAGGTTAAATTAGTTGAGTTGTTAGTTTTGATCAATTTTGAGTTGATACAGTAATATTTTATTAACATTTGTTCAGTTACAAGTTAAGCTGTAGGCACCTGTAGCCATTAGTGTTGGTTTGTTTCTTTTACTATTTTGAAACTCTGTGATTTTTGAGTAAGTAGATTATCTTGAATAGGATAACTTAGGTAGTTTTGAGTCTCTGGAGGCACATACAATGCAACACCATCACAAGTTTACAAACCTTGGGTTGACATTTTAATGTAGTCTTTGCAATGTTGAGTGTATTGTTCAGTTAGATAAACCTTTGAATTGTGTAGGTTCTACCAAGTTTACAATACATTAGTTTAGAATCTACACTAGGCAAACCCAATATATCTAGGGTTGAGAGCATAATATGATAGAGCGGTACCTTCTAGACTGTGTAGCTTATAAGTTTGGGGAGACATAGGATGTGCCTCCAGATGATTACACAACTATTTTTTCTAGGACCGCCAAAGAGGTCCAATTGGGACCTCATATTCAACCAAAGGTAGCCATAAAGGACTTTTGATAGCTGGTTGCTCAGTCTTGGGTATATAATTAGGGACAACATGATGTGAGGACTACCCCTACTTATGATGCATGGTGGGTGGCCCCCACAAATTTGACAGATCCAATGGGAGGATTTCCATAGGGTAGACCCAGAGGTTGGGGTGCAAGTAAGGGACATTAGCAGGGTGAGAAACAACCTACCTATGATGAGGGTCGTCATGACTATGGTCACTAGGAGTAGGTAGTGGTACATATACTAGGGATACCACCACCACCACCACTAGGGAAACAAAACTAGTAGAAGCCACAATAGTAGCCAAGGTAGGATTCTTGAGATATATAGATTCAGGACCTTATGGCTTAGAGATATTAGTTTCAACAATAGCTTCAAACTATGATGACTAATAGGGATCATGAGTGACACTTGTGATGATTGTTGGATCTACAGTTGGCCCAAGAGATTGGGTAGTGGCAATAGTTAGAGGTTGTCGTGGTAGTAGCACAAGGACAAGTTGTTTTTGTACAAACATACAAAGATGTTATATCAAAGGCAACATATTACCAGACACTCTACCATAGGGATGTCCCTTGAGAGATGTGGCAACTAGACTACTCACAGAGGAGCGGGGTAACTCCCAGGGGTTCAGATGATCAACCATCAGTTAGATAGCCTAATGAGGGTAGTCAGAGACAACCACCTGATGGTCATCAAGACCCATCTTGACATGATGATCAATAGAGTAGGGGATAGCCCATGCTCTTTTTGTAGACATATTTTTGATACACAACCTGATTTGTACATGTATACACATTCATCAGCTCATTTTTGATAGCCTCTTGTATATGTACCTTTGATGATATTATCATACACATTGACTCTGATATTTGTACCATGACATTCAAATTTTGATGATATATGAGATGGCTCGATTCGGTTACGATGTGATGGTCCATGATATGTGATGTGATGTATTTATTTCATGCTTTATGCAGGGATGCATATGTATATGGATGAATGCAGATGCTAATGTTTTGGTTTTTTTTCTTTATTTATGATTTATGAGATGATATGATCTATGATGTGATATTTATGTGATATGTGATGTATGATGTATGCTATGGATATAATGTGATGGATGTTTCATTCTCTTTTTCAATATCTTTCTATGACATGCTATGAGATGGATATACTCTCCTTTTTGTATTTGCCATATGATGATGTCATGCTTATGAATATGTAGATGAGTATGTTATGATTATGCAGGATGTCTGTATGCTAATGGTTTATGGATGTAGGATGGATGCATGATGATTTTTGTTGACTGTCATGGTAACATATTACCATGGAAAGAAGATAGAAGAATAAGAAAAATGGATTGACCATTGATTTTGAAATTGATTTAGAAGTCCAACAAGTCCATGAGTCATTAAGAATTTATTAGATATGGTGACAAGATTGATGATATGCTCATTTTTGGGATTGGGACACTTCTTTACTCCTTATTTTGATATAACACATAGACATGATGCATCAAGGTATTGATAACTAGGATGGCATTGTATCTAGTGTGATGAACTATGACTCTACAAATAGATAGGATAATCCTTATTCACACCTTGACATACAAAAACCTTGTTGGAATGTAGTTTAGAAGTTTAGAATATTTTGTACCAAAGCATACACAATAGTCAACAATCTATTCCAAACAACCTCCCTACACATAACTAATCAAGTATGCACCAAGATTATTTTACCAGAATACCCCACAAGCACATCAAGTGAAAACATAATGATCGATGTCCCATTCCTTTCTCTCTAAATTATTTAGACATCATTGAGAGGTCCTTAGAATGTGTCAATAAGATAAATCATAAGAAAAAATAAAAATAAATAGTCAATTTTATCTAAATCTTTTGCCAAAGCAACATAGAAAAGGTGATTTCTGACGATGATGTCCATTGTAGGAAGGATACATCTTAGGGCATGTTTATCAGATGTTCTAACTAAGACTAAGTGTTTGATAGGCCATTGATACAAATGTTACTAACCTGTTTACCTATGATCTAGAATTTAGATTTTGACATTTAGGTTCACACTTCATGACTTGCTTCACTTGTTCTATACTCATTTTACCAAAGTTTGAAGATGATTGATTTATTATAGATGGAAGTTTATTGTGGGTGAAAGTGAAATGGGATGGGTGGTTTTTGGAGTTTTACAATATTTTAGTGTTTTTGACATTTTCTAATGTTTTGAGGCTATTTTTGGTCTTTTTGAATGATTATGTGAATGTTTAGGTTTTTGATTATTTGAGGTTGTTTAGGGTTTTCCAATGTTTTCCAATACTTTAGGGTTTTCTGAGTTTTCAATTTTTTTTCTATTTTTTGAGTTTTGACCAAGACGTAAAAGGAATTAACCTAGGGCCTTGGGGGTTTATCAAAGATTAGCATTGCCTATGTTATACACACAGAGACCACGTAGTTCGATTGAATTTGACTTGTTATTGATGAGATATGAACCCTTGATGGATTTGTTAGTTTATTATGACAAACTCCTAAAGGACTGACCTAAAGCATCTCAGGGGCACATCAATGATGGCCTTACCTACGTTCAAGCTTAGAGACAACATAGTTTGACAAGGTTATGTTTTTTATTTTTTGATATTTCAACATGTTTAGGGATTTTAATGTGTTTCAGATGTTTTGGATTTTGAATTTAAATTTTTTTGAATGTTTTTGGATTTTGGCTATACAATATTTTGATTGTTTTTGGATTTTTTGAGAGATTTCAAATAACCTTAATATATACAAGAACCTGATTTGATACAAGCATAACAAATTTCCCCCAGTGTGATGTGATGGAATACCTTGATATAGGCAAGAAAACCTAACCTTACGAATGTGCCAGGTAGAACTAAAGGGGAATATGATACTTATGAAAAATCAAGCTATGATATAGACGCAGACAGGGGATGGAATACAATAGGATTAGTGATGAGATGAATGGATGTGATGTGAACCAGAATAAGCTAATATAGCCAATGATAAATGAAAGTGCTTATTTATGCAAGGCATCTGTTTGCTAGGTTTTCACCAAAGCATTTTCCCAAAGTACCACTAAAGTGGTTTTCACTAGAGGATGATTTTTTTCTTTATCATTTTTAATTCTTTTTCTTTTTTTTTGGATTTTTGTTTATTTTAATTTTTTGGATTTACACCTTTCAAACCTAGGCATAACTTTTTTTGAGATATAGTCTATTAATTGGTTCCTACAAGGTTTCTCCTTCAGGAATTGATAATTGATAAGCTCTTGATCCATAGCTTGTTGTGACAACAAATGGTCCCAACTAGTTGGACTCAAACTTTCCTTTAATATCTTGATTTGGAACATTCTTTTGATTTTACTTGAGGACTAGATCTCCCACCTAGAAAGACCGAATCTTGATCTTCTTGTTGTAGCTTTGTTTCAATCATTTTTGGTATGATTGAAAATGATTTAGGGAACCAAGACATCACTCATCTAGGAATTCTAACTCATTCAACCGAGACACCCTATATTCTTCATCAAAAATCAAATTTTGTAGTGAAACTCGCAGTGAGGGGAGCTCGACCTCTATGGGAAGGATGGATTCTGATCCATAGACTAGAGAAAAGGGGGTTGCACTTATAGGCATGAGGATACTAGTCACAACTATCTGCATTGACTATCTTTTTTAGTATTTTTCAGTATGGTCTTATTTGTAGCCTCAACTTGACCATTACCCTAGGGGTAATAGGGGGTAGAGAATTGATGTTGGATGTTGAATTGTTGGCATAGCTCTCTTACATCCCAATTTTTGAAAGGTGTAGTGTTAACTGAGGTAAGGGATTATGGAACACCATAATGAAAAATAAGGTAGCTTAGGATGAACTTGGAGATCTATTTCCCCATTATATAAGTCATAGGGATAACTTCCCCCCACTTTGCAAAGTACTTAGTGGTTGTGATGATGAATTTGTGGCCATAAGATGAGGTGGGGGTAATCTTTCCTATGAGGCCGAGTACCCATTGTGAGGAAGGTCAAGGTGTGACCATTAGTGTAAATCTTGATCTGGAGCATGGATAAAGTCTCAATGCTTTTGACACTAGATACATTTTTGCACATACTAAAGAGCCTCCTATTCCATGGTTGGCTAGTAATATCTCGTCCTCAAAAATTTCTTGGATAAGGTAATACTACTAGTATGGGAATCACAAATACGTTCATGTACTTTTGTTAAGGTGGTCAAGGCTTCCTATTGGTTGAGAAATCATAAAAATGTCCCCTTGATGCTTCTACGATATAGGGATCACCTAAGGTCAAGAATCAGGATGCCTTTTTAACAAAGGTTTTCTTAAGGTTGGAAGTGATATTAGATGGGAGGGTACCTCTACTAAGGGGAATATATTGTGATACCATGGGGGACTAGGACTGATGATCACACCCACAAATTTAGATTCATGTATTTTGAAAGCTGATACAAGAAGATGTTCTACCAAGAATTCACATTGAAGAATGTTGTGTGGCATGTCTAATAGAGACCTAATTGTCACCATGGAATCGATTGCTCGATTGTTTATGTGGGGTATTTTCTCAAAGGTTATATCAATGAAGAAGTCCTTAAGAATTTCTAGCATCTTCTTGTAAGGAGTGAGTTTATCATCCTTGGTCTAGTAGTCATCATTGACTTGGTTAACAATCAACTATGAGTCCCCATAGACTTTTAACTCATGTATCTACCACTAGATTGCTATTCTTAACCTCGTTATTAGAGCTTCATACTAAACAATATTGTTGGTACATGGAAAAGATAGCCAGTAGGACTTTGGAATATAGTCACCTTGATGGGTGATAAAGAGGATGCCCACCCCTCATCCATGTTGGGTACATGATCCATTGAAGTACATTTTCCATTGATCCATTGTATTAACAAGAAAGATCAACTCATCAAGAAACTCAGATACCAAGGGATTCTCTACATAAATGGGTGACTCTACTAGTTGGTATGCAATGACCTATCCTTTTATTTCCTTTCACTCTACATATTCTATGTGAAACTTTGTTAAGATCATTACCCACTTGGCCATTCACCTAGTGAGATTTACTTTAGCCAACAAATATTTTAATGGGTTGATCTTAGCAATAAGCTTGAAATTATGTGAAAGCATGTAATGTCCAATTTTTTGTGAAGCAAAGACCATTGCTAGGCATGCCTTCTCAATGGATGAGCAATTCATTTTATATCCTACCAAGGTCCTACTGATATAATAGATGGCTCTTTCTTTTCCCATTTCATTGTGTTGGGCTAGAAGAGAACCTAGTGTTGCTTAGGTGACCGAGATGTACAAGATCAAAGGATTGATTGGTATCATCAACATGAGAACAGGCGGTGATAATAGATAGTCCTTGATTTTCTAAAAGAATTTATCACATTTCTCATTCCACTTATATGTTATTCCTTTATAAAGAAGGTGAGAGAAAGGGTGGATCTTATTTGACAACTATGTGATGAATCTCCTAATGGATTATAATCTTCCTTGTAGACCTCACATATGTTTCAATGTTTGTGGTGGCTCCATGTCTAGAATTTCTTTAACCTTTGTTGGATCTATCTCAATCCCTCTTTGTGACACTATGTAGCCAAGAAGCTTGCCTGATATTATCCCAAAGACACACTTTTTCGGATTTAGTCATACCTTATACTCTTTGAGCCTATTTAAGATTGGTCCCAGTACCTCTAGTTGTTCTTTTCTTGTCTTTGATTTGGCCAAAATATCATCCACATAGTCTTTGACTATTTTATGGATCATATCATGAAAGATTAGGGTCATCACCCTCTAATATGTTGCTCAAGCATTCTTTAGCCCAAACAAAATCACATTCTAGTAGTATGTTCTCCATAGACAAATGAATACAGTTTTATATTGGTCCTCTTTAGTGATCATGATTTGGTTATAGCCTGAAAATCCATCCATGAGTGGTATAATTTCATGTCCTACTATTAAATTGACAATGATATCAATGTTTGGAAGAGGAAAATCATCTTCTAGACATGCTTTTTTCAAATCCCTGAAGTCTGTGCATATTTTGATGCCCCCAATAGGTATGGAGATTGGTACCAGGTTGGAAAACCATTCAGGATAGTCGATTGGTCAAATGAATCTGATACCAAGGAGCTTCTATAATTATAGTTTAACCAGTAGTGCTATATGAGGGTGCATCTTTCTCAATTTATGTTTCACTAGTTTTGCTTCACGATAAACTGCTAAGTGATGTACAACCACTTCAAGATTGATTCCAGGAATATCTGTGTAGGACCATGCAAATTTTGCTCTTCGCTCTTTAAGGAATGGTGCCAAGTTTTTCTATTCTCCATCTAACAATGATTCAAGAGAGAAGATTATCTTAGGTGCCTCCTCCATTCCCACATTCACTAGATTTTCTTTCTCTTCCAACCCTACTAATTTTTCTAGATGTACTGTACTTTGGGTGAGATTGAATTCCTCATCCTCTAGTTCCTCAGAGAGGTTTTCATCATTGGATGCATCCTTTCTTTTTACTATTTTGTGATTTGAAAGTGCCATAGTGTGGTTTTCACTTAAAGACCTACATGTTATTCTCATGTCATCAATTTTGTGACTAAGGGATTCAATTGTCTCCCCATAGTACACCTGTGTGTCTAGCTCTATGTAAAATCCTACTTTATGATCTCCACATGGAAAGTTGTCACAGAGTCCCATAAATTTTGAGATCGCTTCATTGTTTTCAAACATGTCCAAAATTGGCAGTCCTTGTTGGTCCCAGTCAATCAGTTCGGGGTATACTACGTTTAATTCAGTGGTTCGGTTGTTTGGGGTAAAAGATGTTGTGGTTATCATAAAGATAAAGGTATCCTCAAACAAGTCAACATCAAGGGGGAAGTCATCTAAGGTAGTATCACATGATGTTGGTAACCAATATGAAGCTTCAACCTGTTTATTAGAAGTACCCTTGCCAATAAGTGTCACCTTGCTAGTAGTACATCCTAAGCCAAGATTCTTTGGACATCTCTCAAAAACAATGGGTTCTAGCAAAACTGTTGTAATTTTGTCCCAACTTTTCATTCTTGTTATACCCCCATCCCATCATTAGTTGTAATCCTTTATTATCATCTTCCATTGGAAAAACGGGCACGGGTAGGTTGTCATGATAGAGCAATTTAGAAATATCTTCCTCATTGACATCCTCTTTGTTGAACTCCCCCCACTTGGTGAAGGTAGTGGATTCTACCTTTACTGTTTTAGCCACTTTGCTAAGAGGTTGGGGTTTTCCATGAGATTTAGGGGAAAGAGGTAGCTCTCCCAAAAAAAAAGTATCCTTATTTAGATTATAATCTCCACAACCATTATCCTTGATTATTTCCTTAATGTTGGGTATATTCTGCACAATGGGTGTTTTGGATTATGAGGTAGACGCAAGGGAAGATGGGTCAACAAATGAGAAGGATGTATGCTCTTCATCATTATTAGGTATTTGGGGGATCTTGTAGAATTTAGCCTCAAGGTTCTTATAGTAGTAAAAGGGCTCAGGATCTCCATGGATGGTAACTTCTTTATCCTCAAAAGGAAACTTGACACATTGGTGGTACATGGAAGCTACAACTTGCATGGAATGAATCCATGGTCGACCAAGTAGGATGTTGTAGGGAAGGCCAAGCTTTAGAACTTGGCATGTGGTTTCAATAATGACAAGTCCCACTTGGATAGATAACTTGATGATGCCTTGAGACACCCATTCTTGATCATTGTATTCCCTTATGGTTACACCCTTTGTATTTTCAATAGCATCCTTTGAGTAACCCAAGTTTTTGACTAACTAAAGGGTGTAAATGTTTAGATCAAAACCTCTATCTATTAAGACTCTTTTAACTTTATTCTTATGAACAATGACCTCAAGGTGTAAAGTGCGATTATGTGATGATTGTGTTGGGAGGTCTTTCTCTGAGAAGGTGAAAAGATGGGGGGTGGTGATATGCCCTATTTTAGCTTGAAATTGCTTTGTATCAATATTCTTAGGTACAAAAGAAGTTGATAAGGCATTTTCTAATATATTCCTATGTGCGGGGGATAACTTCAATAATTCTAGGATGGAGATCTATGTAGGGGTTTTCTTTAACTGGTCGAGGAGGTTGTAGTTACTAGGGTTTGATGTCAGAAATGTAGGTTGTAACTTAGATTGTGATGAAGATCCTTGGATTGTGACCTTTCCATGTCATGTGCTGACTCCACACTCTGCACTAGGTCCCTTGACAATGACAACTATTACAACATTGTCTCAAGAGGCAACCACATTGGAATATACATGCCCCACATTAGTGTAATTTTTCCCCTTGCCATTATTGTTTCCTTTGTTATGATCTAGCATTAGGTTCTTGTATATCTTTAGGTCTTGGTTACTTGCTGGTACATCGATAGTTACATCCCTATTTTTGATGAGATCTTGGATAATGTTCTTTAGCTTCATATAGCTTGACGTTTTATGTCCCTTGATCTTGTGAAAGTCACAAAGATCCTTTTTGTTATACCAAGGTGGTCCCCTAATGGTATGTATTTTCATTTTGGGTAGTTTTTCTTATTAGGTGGTCCTCTTTGTTGGGTGGTGATGTTATTGATTTGCTTATTTTGTGGTGGTGTGATGGTTTGTTGTATGGTCTGCTATGCATTGGTTGGTTGATTGGTCTTTTTTCTAGGAGCACTTATGAACACTTTAGCATCAATGATGCCATCATTTGTTATGTTCTCGTTCTTAGCCCACACATGGGGCTTATTGTTAGAACTGGTAGATTGGTGGTTGTCTTTATATGCTTGTGTGGTTCCCTATCAGATTAGGGCTCTCTCAATGTTGAGGGTCCTAGGGATAAGCTCGTCATAAGTGGTGACACATTACATCTTTAACTGGAAGGATAAATCTATGTCATTTTCTATGATGATCCCTACTTTTTGTTCTTCAGAAATGAGCCACTTGCTCTTACTAGCTCTTTGTCTCCACCTTTGTAGGAAATTATTGAAGGATTATGTTGGTGTGAATTAATGTCTTGTACCTAGCTAATTCATTCATTAGGCAATTAGGGGACATATTCACATGTTAAGTTTAATTAGGATAAAATATTCTTTCTAGAAGTCTTAGTTGTATTTTCTAGAACTTATCTTATCTAGCTAGTATTGCTTGATTCCTAGGTAGTTAGTTTGTTAGTTGTCTCATGTTATAGGATTAAGACAATTTTCATGATATTGTTTAATCCTATCTCTCTATCTTTCCTTTATTTAATCCTATATCTCTATATTTCCTTTATAAGCAAGGAATTTCATGTACATTCAAGCATATTCAACCAATATTCAATCTTGCATTGTTGAAGAAAGTTTTCTTGTCATTCTCTCTCTTGTGGACATTGTTTTGGTCTAGAAACTATTCTTGGGGGTTTTGGGGAGTCACCATTTACTCTCACATGGTATTAGAGCTCTAGTGTTGTAGATTCCTTCCTAGATCTGAGGGTTTCATGTTGGCTTGAAGATTTTGCTAGGTGTATTTTAGGGTTTCAAGGACCTCACGGTTGAATCTAGGGCATTGAAGAAAGTTAGGTTTTCCTTTCATTTAATAAAATTTGGATATGTTTTTCCTGATCTATGAAGGGTTTGGAAAAGTGTGAAGAGAAGCTGATCTAGGAGGTCACTGAATTTTAGAGCACTTTGGGCCTAGATCAACATTACCATTGCATTCAGGAGGTTGTGCAGATGAATTTTGACTATAAATTCGTTCATTTTCAATAAAGTTGTTTTTGAGGAATTTTTTTTCTTGAGCAGGCCGTACAACCTCCCAAGTGGTATAGTCATCATAATTATTTTTTCACAAAAAAAAATTCAAAAAAAAAATTCTACATATTTTCTTTTATTTCAAGCAAAATTGTAATATTTTTGAGAAAAATATTTCATGATTTGTGGGGTTTGCTTAAAAGGTTGAGTAAATATTTATTAAATATTCAGAGGTTGGCATCTGTAAATATTTTGTAGTACCCTTGCTATCATTCTGGTTGTCATCGGTCAAATCTATAGGGTCTGCATCATGACTGTACTTGGAAGGGGTGTAGTGTTTGGTACAAAATGTTTTAAACTACAAGTATTTACTATTAAAAAATGTTGTTTTAATTATACCACCAATCTTGTCTTGTACGTCTCCATCGGGGCTCACATCTGCATGGTACTGAATTGAACTTTTTAATCATAGTTTATATGTTAAAAGCTTTTGATTTTTTATATTGGTCGACCTACTCAGTTTTAATTTTTAAACTTTGTTTTATATTAAAAACCCTTTATTAATATTTCCAACCATTTTGGAAAATCTTTTAATGTATTAAAACCTTTATTCTCAAGTGTAAAGGCCAACCATATGTTTGGAGCTGAAATTTTTTCCCCTAGATAGCCTTGGCATTATTTTTATTTGCCCCCTAAGTGCCCAAACTAGCTATTTTTTTTCATTTTGGCATAACTTTCACATACGGAGGTGAAAATTTTGAAACAAAATATTGCGAGAAAGCTGGAAATCTAAATTTTCTAGTGGTGCAATTATTTTTTATAAATTTTGTAGGTTGGTGCTAGTCAGTGTAATCATGGTTTATTCAACTTATCCTTCTATAATAGTTTTGATTAGGGATAATTATGAGTCATGGAAAAAAGGCATAATAACTCATTGTAAGTGGCTAAATTTTTTGCCACATCCTTATGGACTCATTCTTAAACCATAAACAACATATAGGAAATCAGTTTGGGGTTAATAAGAATGATCATATCATAGGATTGATTGGTTCTAGTTTCAGTGCAAGCATACTTAGAGAAAGCTATCATAAGATCTTCTTAGACAATTCATGCCGACACATAGTTTGGACCAAGGTTTGGGAGATATTTGGATATCCACACAAGCCTCCTTTCCTAGATGATCCTGCTTTAGATTGTCTCATTCCACTTGATGATGTTGAAAACATACCCTATGATGATGACACCTTAGAGGAGTTTGAATATGATGTAGAACTTGAGCATCTTGATGGTCTAGAGACTTCTCCTGCAGCTCCTACTTCTCTAGTTGAGATCACACATTCATCTTTAGTTGATGAGTCATTGAGTACTACCAGTGATTCATTGCAATAGGTATTTGATAGTCTTCTTGATTGGGGTTCCTATTTTACTGACATTGCTTCTTTTTTTGTGGATTCTCACATTTAAAATTTGGAGGACCAATTTGAGGGTTTATTTCTCTGATTTGATGATATTCATGGATCAACTATTGTCACTTCATGTTCATCTTCATAGTTTGTTCAAGATCAGTTTCCACTTGTTCCTAGTTTGTCATAGTTTAGGCATGTACCTGATTGGATTGTGGCATCATCTTCATCATCCAAGAACTTTGCAACACATGAGTAGATCTCAGAGACACAATCTACATACATATGGATTCCTCTTCCTACCAGTTCCTATCCAAAATGGGAAGCATTCCTACATTTGCACTTGGTGTATCTTCTTCCTAAGGGGAGAAACATTTTTTGTAGGCATTGGATTATGTTTTGTCTTCAAACATTAACCATGTTTGTAGGTGATCATACATTGTGGGGGGATATCTTATCTCTCTTTTTCCCTCTTCTGGGGGGGTTATTGATTATATATACATGATGGATGTAGTCCTTGGGGTGTATTATTGAGTCCTCCATACATCATATTATTTTGTTTTTGTTTTCTCTCTTTTGGAGAGGATTTTTTTCCCATTAGATTTTCTCCTTTTCTCTAGTTGTGAGAGATTGCATAGATTGATTGATTGGATTTGCATTATAAATGGGTACCTAACATGGCCTAGTAGTCAGGACCCATCTTCATCTTCATATTTGCATAGTTTGCATAATAATTTTCTCCCTAAGTTGCACTTAAGGGGGCATGTTGGTGTGAATTAATGTATTGTACCTATCTAATTAATTCAGTTGGTAATTAGGGGACATATTCACATGTTATGTTTACTTAGGATAAAATATTCTTTATAGAAGTCTTAGTTGGATTTTCTAAAACTTATCTTATCTAGCTAGTATTGCTTAATTCCTAGGTAGTTAGTTTGTTAGTTGTCTCATAATATAGGATTAAAACACTTGACATGATCTTGTCTAACCCTATCTCTCTACCTTTCCTTTATAATCAAGGCATATCATGTTCATTCAAGCATATTAAACCAATATTCAATCTTGCATTGTTGAAGCAAGCTTTCTTGCCATTTTCTCTCTTCTGGAAGTTGTTTTAGTCTAGCAACTATTCTTGGGGGTGTTGGGGAGTCACCATTTACTCCCAAAGATTCTCCTTTTTTTTGCTTGAGAGTGTACAACTCTTATAAGCTTACATCCATGTCTAGGTTGAAGGAGAAATGGTCAATGAACCTATCAATTATTTCTTGGAAGGTTTTGATACTCGAAGGAAACTATGAGAACCAATCAATTGTTGGGCCTACCAAACTACATGGAAAAAGGCACATCAAGTAGGAATCATTGTAGATAACCTCCATACACATGACATGGAATTCTTTGATGTGATCCATAGGATTTCCCTTCCCTTTGTATTTATTGAACTTTGGGACTGTTGATGGTGTTTTCTGCACAACTCAGACAAGATACAAGTATCCTATCTCTCTTGAAAGGTAAATCTCTATTAGAAGGCCTCAAGAGATAACATCAAGATCTCTAATTTCAAGTCTTGACAATGCATAAACAACTCAGTGATAAATGTAAAAATGTTGGTAATAAAAAAGGGACCTTACTACAAGAAAATACCAAATCCTTAAATTTATCAGATCTAGCAATATGGTGATACTTCCAATTCTAAATATAACTTGATTGATAAAGAAATAGAAAAAGATGAAGGTTTGATAGACTTCTAAATTTAACACTAACTCTAAGATTAACAATGCAAATGATAAAGAACCTGAAATGGACCAATCCCTCATAAACTAATTCCTGCTTGACCCAGATGGATTTGCAATCTTATAGAAATAGTACAATCTTCTAAGGCATTAAAGATTTTTAAATCATGAACATTCATCCAAAACAACCCTATTGCAATTGCAATGAACAAATAATCACAATTGAACTAAGCACAATGAATGTAAAGTCTAGGCTAACTTTGCAAAACAACTAACAATCAAATAGCTACAAAAATTATGGACCAGGGATTGCTGCAACACCTCAAGTATTAAACCATAAACATCATCAAACAATTTAACATTAACCTAACATATACCAAATGAACTTAAGAAATTCCAAAGATAGAATTTCAAGAACCATGCCAGATAAAATTCAACACAAGGAAGGAACCAAACCACAATGTATTTACTTGCATTAAATCACCCACAATAACAACAATTCCATTCTTTTGTTACAACACTTGCTTGAAATGATACTAACTCCTAACTCTAATTGTTGCTCTACTGCTTAATTCGCTTCAATATCAAAACTATCTAGCCCTTACAAATGAGGAAAAATTCCATATTTATAGAAACCCCCCAAGATATGTTGGCCTAACTAGGGTTTACAATAATGAATGGCCACAAAAACAAGTTAGCCAAGAGGAATTCAAAATAAAATAAAATATGCTTAAATGCATATACTCCATCT
The DNA here is from genome assembly GCA_007258455.2 of Sequoia sempervirens. Lineage (NCBI taxonomy): Eukaryota > Viridiplantae > Streptophyta > Pinopsida > Cupressales > Cupressaceae > Sequoia > Sequoia sempervirens. The sequence continues at coordinate 354,110 of VDFB02373782.1, forward strand.
AGGTCAATTTGGGATCTCCAACATAACCTGGTCCAATGCATGTGAAGGATGAAGAAGGAATAATTGGGAAGCACAAATTTCAATGTAGCCTTGCATTAAATTCTCTTGCCCTTATCTTTATCTATTTGACCCTGCACCTTCAAGAAGATTCCATCCAAGTCAGCCAAGGGTGGGGTAACAAACACTTTGAATTTCCTCTCAATAGATTTAATTTCATCCCTTGCTTGTTTGATGGCTTTATTCCATTCCACCTTAAGATCTTGATATTTATAAATGACAGTGACATAGGTGGAGGCATCATCCAAATGGTGACTTGTGATCAGACCATCCTCAACAGAAACATAAACCTCATTCCACCATTTCCTTAAGTTTTCCAAAGTCAAATGTTTGGGTACAAACTTCTTCCTTCCAATCATAATCTTAAAGAATGAAATGCATCTACTATAAACATCATTCAACACATCCCCTACCTACTTTCTCTGCTTGTTCATTCTCTTCAAAACCTTTTGCTTGATTTGTAGGGATTCATACCATTCCCAGGGCTCAGAAACTCTTGCAGAAGAGAGAATGCCATCACTCACCAACTTTTCTTCTATATACTCCATGATGGTCCTTAATTTATGGAGAAGAAGATCTATATCAGATTTGTCCTATCCCAATATATTCTACAATCACTCAGAAGACATATATGCATCACCTCCTATTGACAAAATGCCTTTAATCATATAATCTTCTCATTGCCTAATTCCCTGCAACCATTCATGGGTAGCTTGTGTAGATTGCTTAATTTTTTTGATCTTTGAAAATGCCTCCTTAGGCAACAAGCCCTCAAGATTTACCCCTTCACCTCCTACTACTTGTAATGGCCTCATCAAGTGTTGCACATATTTGTATACATCATTAAGTTGCTTCTACAATCTCTCCTTCTCTATGGTTTCCTTGTCTAGCCTCCTTAGAATAGCTTGCACAAACTCCTAAAATTCTTCCTTCTCTTGATCTTTGCCAATGAGTCCTAGATTGAGAGTCTGAATTGTATAATCCTAAGAAACAACCTCCCTTTTATCCTTTTCTATAGCAAGGGTAGTAATGTGAATTATCCGATTATCTGCCTCATCCCTGGTAATCTTGGAAATCACCTTAGCTTTCTTCCTTGCCTTCCCTTTTCCAATATTTTCCAACAATTCATCCCAATTCAGAGGGGTGTCATCTACGACTACTCGCTTACTCCCCAACCTATCATTGAGACAACTAGGAGTAGATACATCATATTGTTGCCCATATTTCCTATCTTTCTTAGCCTGATCCATGGAAGGTTCAATAGCAATAGTTTGCACTATAGGGACCTCTTCAATTCTGCATTCTTCTCCACTCTTTTCTGGATTTTGGCCTTCACTTTGATCTAGTACTTTAGTCACAATTTGAATTGGAGAAGGGGGCCTTTTGTGTGCCTTTTCTTCTTCCATTGGTTTCTCCTTTCCTTCTCTAATTGGGGAATCTTCATAACATACCAAGGGAGACCAAAGAATACTGGCTAGTTCAACCTCTACACTATGGAGATCCCCAACAGGGAACTCTTCTGCTTCTTCACCCTTATCTGTCTCCTCACCAACAATCTATGTCTGCCCTTTCCCTTCATCATTCAAGCTCTAAGCTAAAGATGGAGTAGATATGTCTACCTATTATGTAGTAGGAGGAACTATAGAAGCATCTTCTTTCATCAGACTTTCCTTTAGAGAAGGAATTCTGGCCTTCCTAGTATAAACTTGGGTTTTTTCTCCAAAAATTTCTATTTCTACCACCTATGGGCCAACCCCTTCTTCTGCCTTTGAAGATTCTTTCTTCTTTTGGGACAATCTTATTATTCTTCTTCTCTTCGGCACAGAAACACCAACTTCATATCCCTTTTCCTCAGGTTCCTCCTCTTGAGCAGAGGTCTTCTCCTTAGAAGTAAAATTCCTTCTCTTAGCACTAGGCTTCCTTTTCTTTTCCTTCTTAGGCTCTGCTTGAGCATCCTTGATCTTGATCTTGAAAGGAGAACTTACCTTTTTCTTTCCCTTCGGGTCTGGATCCTCTTCTTCAGAAGTGGATTGGGATTCCAAATCTCCCATCAAATCATATGTATACTCTTTTCCTTCATTATCCAGCTCCCAAATCTTATGCTTGATCCACAACTTGGTATATTTAATTATAGGAGCATTGATTTGCTCCAACTCAGTCTTTTCTTCCTTTAACCAATCAATCTTAGCTATGGGCTTGTCTTTGATGGAATCATAGTCATGACCTTGGATTACATCTCCATCATCATCAAGTTGGTCAGGGATAGCTTTGATGCTATACAATCTCACTACATTGGCTGGCAATTTGGAGAACTTCTTCCAGACTTCAAACTCATCCTTGCAATTTTCCCAGTAGTCGTTAATGTCATCCTTGTGGATAAATTCCCTAGTGGCTCTCTTTTGAGCTTCTCCTATCCTATCAAACCTGGGTCTCTTGGAGTGGAATGCCAGACCTAGAGTGCTCATTTCTTCCTTAGAGGAGTGTGCTATGATCATGGAACGGCAGGCCTCGTTAACTCCAACCCTCAATGGAAAGTCACCTTCTAAACCAATTTTATGCATGTCTTTCTTCACAATATCATCAAAGGATGAAATTTGAATAGTTACCTCAAGAAGTATGATGTGGTTTTTTGGATATCTTGGTAACCTATAAGGATCCCTCTGAAAACCATCAATTCTAATGTATGAAAAGGTGGGAAATTGTATAAACCATGCTCCATATTTTTGTATCAATTCCTTAGCCACATCAGAGACCTTTACATGCTCTTCCCCTTGCAATAATCTTGTGATGTACATAGTGAATGCATCATTCACCCTCCTGTAGCTTGAGTTGTCCAAGTGCAACTAGAGATAAACTTCATAAATGAAATCCTAGCCAAAGATCCCTTATGTACTCAATCCTTTGTATGGATGGAACCTTTCCAAAGCATAAACCATATAAGAAGTCATGAAACTCTTAGTCTACAAAACATTACACAAATTCTCATGGATCCTTGCACTGATAATGCCTTCCCAATGATAATATGTATTTTTCTCCATCCTTACTATGACGTAAAACATCCAATTCTCAAACACTCCTGCAATCCTCAAACCCATCACTCTGCTAAGGAGAGTGATTGCATCATAGTATTCTAATATGAACTTAGCTCTATGCAACTACTTAGGTAACTTCAAGAAGTGTGTCTTAGGCTTCTCCAACCAAGAGTTGATGAATTGCAAGTATTTAGTTGTATCATTTGTATAGTGTCTTTTGGCCACATCAAGGTCCAGACCAACCACATGAGATCTGTCAGGCATATCAAAGGTCTGAGCCACTGAGATAGGAGAAAAATTAGCAAGCACCCTTCCTTGTGGACCAATTATCCTCTGTGTACCTGAATCATAATGCCTAGCACACTCTAAGACTAACTCATAAAATTGCACCATTGGAGGGAAACTAGCCACATGCGCCAATCCAGATTTCACTAGCCTGCTAGCCAATAAGGGGGGATTCTACATTGCCATCCTTGCTTTGAACTCTTCATAATCCCATCTCCCAACATTAGTATCCGCTACTTCTGACCAAATGGAAATCATCTTAGTCTCAGGAACCTTACTTTTCATATCCATCTTGATCCTCTTGGCCTCAGAGATAGCAACTCCCTCGTTAGATGGATCCATTAACTTTGCCTTAGTCCTCCCAACAACAACCTTGCTTGATTCAACCTGCATTCAGCCAAAAGACCATAATAAAGATCCATCATAGCATGAAATCCAAGTTAGTCCATCATAAAACTACATAATAATCTTTAAAACAAGCCCATGATGAACACAATCCCTTAAAACCTCTCAAAGATTACTCCTTTTAAAGTTCGGGTTTTTAATTTGCTCACAGAATTTAGGCTAGAAAGGAATCTCAGGAAATTCCAAGCTAGACGAAATTCAGTGAAATAAGCACAAAATCGTCCAACATTCATTTGATCAACCATCGTTAGTTAAGAAAGAGCATGACACATCTTTAAATAACTCAAATTAACCACATGATGCCCAATCATCAACTAATAATTCATGCTATCTCATAATTCTTCATTTTCAGGGAAATTTCAAAAAATTCCGTCCGGGGCAGAAATCCACAAAAAATGACAAAAATTTGCAAATTTTAGGAAAATGAAAGACCAAAGAACTTTCGGTAAAATCCTGACGACACGGAATTTCATGAAATTTAGACATTTTCATCGTTTTTGGGCATATTTTCGGGAAATCAGTAGAGCGATGGAAAGTTGAGGATTTCCTAAAGTAAGGAAATTCTGCGAGGTGCTCAAAAACCTGAAATCTTTGACTTCGTTAGGATTTTTCCTAAGATCAATCAAAAAATTAAAGGATTGGGGATTTGGTCTTAGATTCAATTCGTTTCAACCCTAAATGGAGAACCTCAGTTTCAAATTCATTCAAACGTGACCCCCGAGCAATGAGAGCAGTAATTTCAAAGAGAAACCCTAAGAGGCTACCATGAATGCACAACTTGGAATCAACTCAACCTTTCAATTATGCTTATCCTTCACAAACTCTCTTGCAACCTGACTAAGATAGGGCGACTATTAGATTGGATGCTAAATAACATGTCTCAATTCGCCCAGGACATGATTTATCAAAGATCGGGGGGGGGGGGGGGGTTTCTCGGTTAAACCATAACTCGTCATAAAAGATCATGGAATTAAAATAAGAATAAAAAATGAAAGGATTAACCGCATTGAATCACAACCAAGCATAAAGAAAGGCAAGGTGAACCACATGAAGGGGTGTCAAAGAAAAAACTAGAAACCCTAGCTCAATCGCCAAACCCTACCATATCAATATTCTGACTCACAACACATACACACAAACCAAGAAGTAATTCAATTCATTCATTAAAAGAGAAAGCATCATGTACATACCATGAGAACAGATAAATTGAAACAACAGAAGCCGACAAGAAACCCCAAAATATGAGCAGAGTGCAAATGGCTTCCAGAAAACCCAACTACAACAATTGATTTCAATTCCAAATGCACAATCTAGTGATAGCACTTAGGAATCAAGCACTCCAGATCAATAGAAAGCAAGTCATAAAACTTTAATGGCATAAAAATCCCAAAAATTGATTTAATACCTAGCGCAGAAATCATACAATCCAGCATTAATGCAGTCGACAAGATAGGCCAAATCAAAACCCGGGAATCTGATAGGGCGATGGAATTTCAGGAAAATACAATCCATGCAGAATTCTGTGAGGTAAGAGAATTTCTGGAAAATAGTGCACAAGATTAGCCATCGGGTTTTCAAAGCATTCAGGGAATTCTGTCCAGAGGGAATTTTCCTGAAAAGAGCCAAAAACATGAAAGGATTTCAGAACATTATATTTTCAAAGTGCTTCCTAGAAGGGGGGAATTTGCACGAATAAAATAATTGTTCAAGCAGGCACTAAGGCAACAAAACCTCAAAGAAAACCAAGGGCCAAAACACCAAAGACAAAAGAAAAAGAGGGTCTCTGCTTTCAATGGGGCGTGTGTGCAAAAAACTACACAACAAATGGTGACTCTGCTAGGAAAATGCTTCAGAGCATTTCAGTGACAAACTGGAATCAGGAACCCAAAATCACTGGTTTCAGTCCTTACATTAGGTCATCAATCTGGCTGAGTTTCAAAAAATTAGAAACAAGCAACCCATTCTTGTACTAGGGTCAAAGTGTGTGCATATGTATTCATTCCCATTTTTAGCTCAGAGCTTGAATGATGAAGGTAAAGGGCAAACAGAGGTTGCTGGTGAGGAGACAGATCAGGGTGAAGAAGCAGAAGAGTTCCATGTTGGGGATCTCCATAGTGTAGAGGTTGAACTAGGTAGTATTCTTCAGTCTCTCTTGGTATCTTATGAAGATTCCCCATTCAGAGAAGGAGAGGAGAAACCAATGGAAGAATAAAAGACACCCAAAAGGCCCCCTTCTCCAATTCAAATTGTGATTGAAGTACTGGATCAGAGTGAAGGCCAAAATCCAGAAAAGAGTGGAGAAGAATGCAGAACTGAAGAGGTCCCTGTAGTGCAAACTATTGTTGTTGAACCTTCTATGGATCAGGCTGAGAAAGATAGGAAAGGTGGGAACCAATCCAATGTCTCTAATCCTAGTTGGCTCAATGACAGGTTGGGGAGTAAGCAAGTAGTCATAGATGACACCCCTCTGAATTGGGATGAATTATTGGCAAATATTGGAAAAGGGAAGGCAAGGAAGAAAGCTAAGGTGATTTCCAAGATTACCAGGGATGAGGCAAACAATCGGATAATTCACATTTCTACCCCTACTATAGAAAAGGATAAAAGGGAGGTTGTTTCTCAAGATTATACAATTCATACTCTCAATCTAGGACTCATTGGCAAAGATCAAGAGAAGGAAGAATTTTAGGAGTCTGCCCAAGCTATTCTAAGGAGGCTGGACAAGGAAACCATAGAGAAGGAGAGATTTCAGAAGAAAATTAATGATGTATACAAATATGTGCAACACTTGATGAGGCCATTACAAGCAATAGGAGGTGAAAGGGTAAATCTTGAGGGCTTGTTGCCTAAGGAGGAATTTTCAGAGATCAAAAAAATGAAGGAATCTACACAGGCTACCCATGAATGGTTGCGGGGAATTAGGCAACGAGGAGATGATATGATTAAATGAATTTTTTCAATAGGAGGTGATGCATATATGTCCTCTGAGTGGTTGTAAAATATATTGGGACAAGAAAAATCTGATATAGATCTTCTCCATAAATTAAGGACCATTATGGAGTTTATAGAAGAAAAGTTGGTGAGTGATGGCATTCTCTCTTCTACAAGATTTTCTGAGCCCTGGGAATGGTATGAATCCCTACAGATCAAGCAAAAGGTTTTGAAGAGAATCAACAAGCAGAGAAAGCAGGTAGAGGATGTGTTGAACGATGTTTATAGTAGATGCATTTCATTCTTTGAGATTATGACTGGAAGGAAGAAGTTTGTACCCAAACATCTAACTTTGGAAAACTTAAGGAAATGGTGGCATGAGGTTTATGTTCTTGTTGAGGATGGTCCAATCACAAGCCACCATTTGGATGATGCCTCCACCTATTTCACTATCATGGATAAATATCAAGATCTTAAGGTGGAATGGGATAAAGCCGTCAAACAAGCAAGGGATGAAATTAAATCTATTGAGAGGAAATTCAAAGTGTTGGTTACCCCACCCTTGGTGGACTTGGATGGAATCTTCTTGAAGGTGTAGGGTCAAATAGATAAAGATAAGGGAAAGAGCATTTAATGCAAGGCTACATTGAAATTTGTGCTTCCCCATTATTCCTTCTTCATCATTCACATGCATTGGACTGGGTTATGTTGGAGATCCCAGACTGACCTGGATGGAGTATATGCATTTAAGCATATTTTATTTTATTTTGAATTCCTCTTGGCCAACTTGTTTTTATGGCCATTCATTATTGTAAACCCTAGTTAGGCTGACATATCTTGGGGGGTTTCTATAAATATGGCATTTTGCCTCATTTGTAAGGGCTAGATAGTTTTGATATTGGAGCGAATTAAGTAGTAGATCAAGAATTAGAGTTAGGAGTTAGTATCATTTCAAGCAAGTGTTGTAAGAGAAGACTGGAATTGTTGCTATTGTGGGTGATTTAATGGAAGTAAAGACATTATGATTTGGTTCCTTCCTCGTGTTGAATTTTATCTGGCATGGTTCTTGAAATTCTATCTTTTGAATTGCTTAAGTTTATTTGGTATATGTTAGGTTAATGTTAAATGGTTTGATGATGTTTACGGTTTAATACTTGAGGTGTTGCAGAAATCCCTGGTCCATACTTTTTGCAGCTAGTTGATTGTTAGTTGGTTTGCAAAGTTAGCCTGGACATTACATTCATTATGCTTAGTTCAATTGTGATTATTTGTTCATTGCAATTGCAATAGGATTGTTTTGGACGAATGTTCATGATCTGATAATCTTTAATGCCTTAGAAGATTGCACTATTTATGTAAGATTGCAGATCCATGTGGGTCAAGCAGGAATTAGTTTATGAGGGATTGGTCCATTTCAAGTGCTTTGTCATTTGCATTGTTAAGCTTAGAGTTAGTGTTAAATTTAGAAGTCTCTCAAACCTTCGTTGTTTGCTATTTCTTTATCATTCAAGTTAGATTTAGGATTGGAAGTATCACCATATTGCTAGATCTGATAAATTTAAGGATTCAATAATTGCTTGTAGTAAGGTCCCTTTGTGATTACCAACATTTTCACATTTATCACTGAGTTGTTTATGCATTGTCAAGACCTAACATTAGAGACCTTGGGGTTATCTCTTGAGGCTTGCTGATAGAGATTTACCTTTCAAGAGAGATAGGATATTTGTACCTTGTCTGAGTTGTTGCTGTGTAGAAAACACCATCAACAAGGACCTCAAAATTGGGTGGGAAAGGTACCATTACGATGTTCCTATCAAAGGGGTATGGACATAAGTTTTGTTGTGAATGTGGCTTCTTCATTTTTAGCATTTGAATGTCTTGAATCTACTGCATGTGTGCCTTGAGATGTGATGATACATCATCTTGTGGATTTGGTGGAGGAGAATATTTTATGTACTATGAGACGGTGGATGATTTGTAAGTGGGGTTTTGATATGATGTGGTATTGTATAGTGTGTAGGATGAATTATGATACTTTGAAGGTGAGGGTGATAGAGGTGGTGGTGTATATACTCCTTGTAAAATTAGATTGAAAACATTTTTTGGGGGATTATATTATAAACCCTGCTGTCATTGTTGTGCAAGAACATGTTTTTGTTGGGCATATTTTTGTGCTATCAATGCTTGTTGTTAGGCTTGTTGTTGTTGTGTGAGTAATGCTTGTTGTTGAGCTTTTTGTTTTTGTTGCACGATCAAGGTTTATTGTTGATCTTGTTGTTGTTGCAAGGTTTGTGCTTGGGCTTGTTGTTGCAATGCTTGTTGATAAGCTTGTTGTTGTTGCAATACTTGTTGTTGGGGTTTTTGTTGTTGCAAAGCTTGAGCTTGATCTTGTTGTGCTTGCAATGCTTGATGATAATCCTATTGTGCTTGTTGCAAAGCTAGAGTGTGAGCTTGTTGTGCTTGCAACATGGAAGTGTTTTGATGTTGGGATACGTGAGATGGATTTTACATGATCATGGTATGAGTGGGTTGTGGGTTGATTTTAAATGGTTTCTATGTGGTGAGTGGTTAGGGGTTGTTTTACGCTATCATTCCTTGTAAAATTTTTGATTGGGATGGAGGAATGAAGGTTTGGAGCCCCGTTTGATTTTGCATGGCTTGGGGGACCAATGGTAAAGATGATGGTGTCATTTGGTATTGTGATTTTCATGGCACATTTGGACCTTGGGTCAATTGATTAGAAGGGTTCCCTTGTTGTGTTTGATTTTGGGCCAAGGTATTACCTTGGTTGATGGGATTTGTGGTCAATGTGTCACTTTGATTTGGACTTATGATAGATGGGGTTGATGTGTTTTGTGGAACCAATAGTTTTGATGGGCCAATTAGGTGGTTGGATGAATATTTCACTTGTTGGGTTAAGGGTTGACCTTGTGTAAGGGTATTAACTTTCCCTTGTTGTCCTATTTGAGGCACTTGGTTCATATTACCTTGTGGAACTATTAACTACTGAAATTGCACCCTAGGTAAGTTGCAAGATTCAACAAGTTAAGCTGCAAGACTTAGATTTTCAGAAAAAAAACATGCGATGACCTCAAATGCTGTGGGCTTCTTATGAAAAGAGGTCAACCTCTGGAGAAGGCCGGATTCCTCTTGGTATTCACCTAAACTACTGATTATGTTGAGAAAAAGGATAAAAGATAACATAAACTAAAATAACTTATCTCTATGGTGATGCACCTAACTATTAAGCTAACTTGTAAATAGTTTACAAACACAAGCTAATCAATTGATAAAGCTATACTCACACTGCTCAACTACTATGCTTCTTGCATAAGTGTTTCATAAGGAGATTTAAAAGATGTTAAACTCTTAGAGGGAAAGATAACTTCTCACAACTAAAAGCATTCACAAATTCTTGACATAGCTTATGATCTACAATATACATATATATTTCTACGAGAGGTGTTAAGTTGAGACATAAATTACAAGAAATTAGAGAAAATTCACAAGTAACTTCATTTATCAAACACATGCACACAATGGAACAAAAGAACTGAGAAGGTGAAAACTCATCTTTATTGTTTATCCATGATATCTACTGTTGTACAAGTCCAAATATTGAGTTACAAAAGTCGTCAAAACTACTAAAGGACTTCAAAAGTCACAAAGTGTAGAAACTGCATAATTAAGAACTACTAAAAAATGAGTTACAAAATGGGCTAAGTAGCCAAGCTTCAAATAGTTGCACTAAAATAGGAACTGGAAGCTTCTTGGGTCGGATGGCTTCAAAAAGCCAAAAATATAGCAACTGGATTTTCTTCAAATGAGCTTGAAAGAGTTGAAATGGTCAATTTTGACTAAGTTCAACATGGTGACTCTTCAAAACACCCTCCAAAAGCTCCAATTTTGTCTCCAAAGCAAATAAATGTTCCTATTTCTCCTCTAAGTGTTTGTAAACTAAATCCAACCTTCCTATATGCTCTCTCAATGTTTCTCAAATGAAAATAACTTCCCTTCTTTCATCGCATACCATTAAATAAAACACATCTCCATCCCTTCTAAGACTTATTCATACAAACACATGTCTCCTATTTTTCCTTTGCATTTGTGAGAAATAATAACTTAAATTAAATGGTTTATAAAACACCATTTAATATTAAATTATTTTACAATAAATTGAAATGAAAAATCATGATAGTCCACCCTTGGCATCAGCCATATCAGGAAACAATAGACAAAATTATATTAAAATCCTAAGTTAAAAGGAACAAAGGCGTAGGTATTAATTTGCAACATTTTTTGTAAAACAAGGAAAAAAAAATGCCATACTCCCATCGGTGTTCACAAAATAGGGTTTCAACCCAAAAAATGAATGAAACACATTCATTTTTCTTTATCATTTTATTTTACTTGGCTGGAAGAAGCACCGCCATTAGGGTTTTTATGGAGATTTCTTCCAACTACATGATGAATCTTGAACTATATAGAGGCATTTCTTGAATATTTTGCAATGAAAACAAAGGTAAATTTTGTTTTCATCACTGATTTGGGCATTGCCTTCCATTTCTGTAGTATTTTTGTCCTCCTTGCCATGGCAATCACATTTTCTAGGTTTCTCTTTTACTCTGAGCTGTGGCTTTATGGTTTCTTTTTGTGTATTTTTCATTTCAAATGATACTTTGTCCATTTATTTGAACCCAAATAATGTTATGCCATTCTAGCTAATAACCATTGGCTGTTGAAGAAACACATGTAGTAATAGAGATAACACTATTTCATTTAGACAAAGGAAAATTCTTCTTTCTCATTGTATCTTGTTATTTCCATGTTTTAAATTGAAGAAATTGTGAAATTTCTATAAAATAGATGAAGTATTTGTGTTCTCCATGCCACAACCATCACATTTTTTGGGTTTCTCTTTTTGTAGATTTCTGCATTTTATCATGCATTTGCTTGGAGAAACTTGATTTGTAAATGATTCAATGCCATTGCGCAACACAGGTGTAATTCAAAGGCTCCATATTTATTTTCCATATGAGCAATAAAATTCGTTCTTTTGTTGTAGAATACCCATGAGGGTTTTGTATTCATTTTCCTTTAGCATAATTGATTTTTGAAACAAAATCTAAGAGGGTTTTTTGCTATATCCTTTCTTTCAACTTTGCAGGCTGACTTGTATTTCCATGGCCACGACACTTATATAGCTTTTCTTTTTATAGGTTGTAGCTTCTATTATTCATGGTTGAGGATCAACCTTTGTTCTAATTAGTTTATAAGTCATGGCTTTTAATCAAAATATCATGGGTATTCTGAGTTTTGATAAACTTGCGCTTTCATTATCTTGCTCTGTATAACATCTTTCCTTTCCAAAAATGGTCATGGCCTCCCTATACCATATCAATGTTGATTGTCTATAGAAAAAAATTGTCCTATGAGGAAAAAATTATTTACAAAAGATGATGCGATGCCATTGCAAAGTATGGGTATAACACAAAACCCTATGCAATTTTATCACTTCTTCATGAATAATACTAGTTGGATTAACCTACAGTGGTGGATTTCTATCAAAAACCCTATGGCCATTCTAGGTCATCACTAACCTGCACCCTGATGTGTTATTCTCTCTAGCACATCTCCTTTTGTTTGAAGTAACACTCTTGATTTTCCTATAGTATTTAGAATCTGAGGGTTTATTTCACAAGCTTCAGTTATATGATCCCCTTGGTGGCTATAATTTTTGTTTGTCATTTGAAAACCTCAAACACCTTCAAATACATTATGTTGGCATCATGTATATGTTAAGGAATTTGTCTTGGAGGATATGTTACAATATATAATGCTATCTTCTCTTTTCTTTTGAAAGATTATTTTCTTGAGCTCTATGCTTTATTACTAACTTTCATGCTCATAAAGTGGCTCTAGGAGCTCAAAAGAAAACATTGTCCTTTATTAAATGGCATCAAACTTGCTCATTAGGCCTTTGCTACCTTCAAATCACTACATTGTAGACTTAATAACTGCCCCATTAGACTGTTCTTTGTATATATGATGACTGCATCTGCCTTGTATCTCTTCCCTTAACTCATAATTGTTTTCTCTTAACAACATAAACACTCCTCTAGCATTGTCTTATTGTTCCTTCATTATTCCAATGAGCAAAGGCTGTTATTGTCACATTATAGTTGCAATCTACAATTCAAAAGTTGTTGTAGATTTTAAACATGGTGATCTGCATTGGATGCACTGAAGTGTACTTTAAAAGTTGTGCATAAATAATGAGCTGGGCTCAACCCTTGTGGGAGCCACATTTCCACCACTCATTTTGAAGTAAAACATGATTGCACCTGTAGCTGCACATGAAGTAAACAAGTTAGAGAACATATGTGCATTTCAAGTGTGTTTGATAATTCCAATGGTTTTTTGGGACACTTGTAATGCACATGTTTATTTAATGCAGATTAGGACAAATTTATACATGTATGAGTAGATGATCATTTATGGTATGTAACCTTTCATTGCTTAGAGCTTTTCTCTAACACATTTCCTTGATTTAATGTAGGAAACATGAGTATCAAGGAGCTAGGAAGGCTAGGACAACTCAGGCAACAACCAGACAAAAAGACTTGACATAACCAGTGATTCTAAGGAAATGACTGGTTACCCTCCCTACATGAATATTCATTTTCTTCATTTACTTATTCATGTGTATGCTGATTTTGATTTGCATTGAATAAGAAATAAATAGTTAAACTCATGGCTTGTGTGAGTTAAATGAATATTTCTATTCAATAAAATAACTTTTTCAGAAAAAGATTTGTAAAAAATATTTCTTATGTTATACATGCATATGTATAAATGTAATGATCTATAGTTGTAATCTTTATAGTATTTTTCATTCATACATCTGAATGTAATGTAGGAGGGATAATAAAATGAATACCTCATTTTCTTAGTTTTAAATATATAAGCTCAATGTGATTTGAGCTGTAAATGAAAAATGGATAACAATAATGTTAGGGACACTTGTGGTACTTGTGGTGATGGATGAAGATGGTTGCACTCGAAATATCAAGGCCATTGTGGTGTTATGGAATGTAATTGATTTGTGTGGGTGTAGAGGGTATTCAGGAATGGTGGTGGAAGAATGTGATGGGGCACCAAATGTTGGTGTCCAAAGAAGGTTTATGTTTTGAGTACCCAAAAGTGTGTTTCCATCTACATTGGGCATGAGACCAAGGTTTATTGTAATCCTAGTTGCAAGACTAGGAGTTGATGTTTGACTTGGCATAAGGGATGGAGTAGGTTGATTTTTAGATTGATTCAATCCTTGTGCCAAGGGTTATGGAACAAAAGTTGGGGAAATTGAAGCCATATTTTCTAAGGTTTGTTCCCCAATCATGTCAAAGTCAAATTTATAAGGGAGTTTAGCCCCTTATTTTGCTAAATCTAGCATGTATTGGGTAGGGTTCTTTTTCATCAAAGTGTTAACAATGTGGTTTGTCTTAGGATCTTGTTGGTATTCAAGGGGTTATTTCTCAGTGAGCTCAAGTGGGTTTTTTGTGACATCTTCTACCTCATAACCCTTGTCTAGTGGATTTTTGGGTTGTTGTGAGGGGGTAGAATGGATCCTTGGATAAATTTATTCTGGGATAATATCACTTGTGGTAGATGTGGTTTTGGTTTTCTCCATGTTTCTCTTGTGTTGCGATCTCATTGTAACCATAAATTGTGGTTTAACTATGGGAGAGGTGTGTTGATATTTATATTGTTGAAACTATCTAGTTCACTCAAATTTTGGTAAAAGGGACCCGCTAAGTTGTTTTGGACCAATTATTTGAGTGGATGATGAAAAAGGGTGAATTATATGGGGGATGAACTTTCTAAACCTTTGGAAAACACTTGTAGACATAGAGATTTGACTATTTTGATGTCTTAGATAAAAGGTGTTAATGAACTTGTAAATCTCAAGGTAGACTTGTGACCTTTAACATATAATAGTTCAAAAAAGTGATGAATTACTCAACTAAGTGCATGGAAAAGGATTCATTTCACACAAAAAATAGAAGGATTCATTTCACACACAAAATAGCTAAGTTAGGGGATTGGTTTGATGATAACCTAAGTCTAAAGTGTTGATATTCCCAAAAGTTTCTAAAGTTGTTTATGAAGTGGAATGTAAAAAGGGGTGAAGATGGATGAGATGTTTTGACCCAAAATATGTTAACCTAAAAGGGACCTTTGTTTTACAAGACCAAGATGGTGAAAAACATGCTTTACCTCTAAAGTGATAAAACCTTAAGAACTCAATGTTTTGGCAATACTTTCCTTGTTGCATTTTGTTGCTTGGGGAGTCAATGTTCTTTGAAAATAATCCCAATATGTGGTGTGTTCATTTGGTTTCAAACTTTGATTTAGTGAGATTTCTTTTACCACATTCACATGTCTTAATTAAGTTCAAACTAAAAAATGTTTGACTTAAGCAATTTTTCATTCCACAAAGTCCATTATGTGAAAATCAAAAAGCTGAGGAAATAGTTCCCTATGTTGACTTTGGAAAGTGTGAATTAAGATATATGTCCAAATATTTAAAAGCCTCTAAAGATAAAATACTTAGGGACAAGCAATAATATAAGACTTTTCAAAGGTATTCACACTAAGTCCAAAGGGTTTGAAATTTGATGAACATGTTGATGTTTGTTTAATTTATTTTGAAACCAAGAAATGTGTCAAACTAACTCAACAAGCAATAAAAACCCTAGCTCAAATGGGTACGCTATTCTTGGTAGGCATACCTCATGCCCCGAATAGCATCATTGTTATGTAATAATGTCGTTGTTTTAAATGCAATAGCATCACTAAAAGTCAAATACATCACTTTGGTGAAATGTGATAGCGTCACTCTATACAAACTAGTGACCTCAATAGCATCAGAATATCAATGGCATCACCATATTCAAAATCAAAAAAATAATCAAAAGCATAATAACGTCATGATATTCAAACACATTGTAATATTTCAAAGGAATCGTTGTATAAAAAACAAAGGTGTTGCCATATGCAAATATGTCATTGTAGCTGTCAAATGTGTCACTATATCTGTAAACTACAAAACATGAGAATCTCAAGATAAATTCATCAAATTTGGTTAGTAGGGCCCTTCTTCTAGCACCAAAACGTGACTATAATCATAGTAATATCTAAATAAACTAGATCCAAATGAATTTAAGCTATATTTAACTAAATAAGCTACAATCCTAATGGGATGTTTGAAAGCTTCACAAACAAGCAACCATTAAACTAAGAATGAAATAAACCATGAAAGCAAAAATGAAACCTAATCTAGAACTCCAAACCTTATCCCATTGGGGGATTGGTGTTGTATTGATATGGAATAACGACCCTTTCCCAATCCTTTGGATAAAATGAGCATCTAATAAAACTCCATTGATGAAAGCTTAAGCTAAAATAGATGAAACTATGCTAAGGGTGGATGAAAAAGATGAAAAAGCTTGATAATGGATGCAAGGATGAATAAATATAGTATTCAAACATGCAACATAACTTTTCCTTGATGGAAGTGGAGCCATTTCTCTCCAAAATGTGAGGTATTTATAGGAAGAAATGGTGAATCAAGGGTCAAGATCAAATGGATCAATCAATGTTCAAGATGGAGAGAAAGGTGAAGACATGGATCAAGAATTATCATCAATGAATGAGAATTAAAGATCACATGGATCAAAGAATCAATAAATGGCTCACAATGATTCAAACAAACACACTTTCAAAGTTGTTAGAAAGTTTGTTAGGAAAGAATATTCCCTTTTTTGGAGCCAAATAAAAGAATATTCCTTTGGAATATTCCCTATGCAAGTCAGTGGATGAGGAAAACTAGCAATTAGTTAATTAAAACAAATTTTTAATTATGCAATTTGAGGAATATGAGGATTGTCATTAAATAATTGATTTATTTAATGAGAAAGGGGGAAGTGACATTTAATTAAATTATTTATATTATTTAATTAAATGAAAGGAGATAAGGGGGTTTAAATTAAATAATTTGCATTATTTAATTAAACTTGATGAAATGTTAGTGTGAAAGGGGGAATTAAATTAATAACATTAATTAGATTAATAGATGAAAATGATGCATTTAATTAAATAACTAGGATTATTTAATTAGACAGGAAAAAATAAAATGAATTTTATGATGAAATGATGTTAGTGACCAAATTCAAGTTTGTAATATTATTTAGGACAATTTTAAGTGTCTACAATATTGCTAATCATTATTATTTTCTTGGATATGGTGCTTGGGTTGAAAGTATTTTGAATGGATACATTTATTTTTATTTCTTCTAGGATTGTATCCAACTCTTTATTATATTCTTCAACTAATTGTTGAGCTGAAAGAATTATATTATATTGTTTTTTAGCTCATAAACTATGAATTAGCATCAAAGAATGATGTGGTAACATCCATTAAATTATCATCATCCTCATGTAATGTCTCTTTTGTGTTATCCCTTTCTACTAACATTTCTATTGTAGGATTTTTTTTACTCCATTGATAACCTCTCCCTAGTATCCCCATTGTTCTTCCATTTGTTTTTCTATTCTTTATATAATTGGATATTTTATAATGAAGTATGTAAGAAAAGTGAGAATATGATAAGGTTTGAGCCATATGAAAATCAATGGGACCACTAGATGTAATAGGTTCTAGACCTTGTTATTTATTTTCAATGAAACTTATTCTTCCTTCATTATTTCTTCAATAGATTTTATTCTTTTTTTTTATATATACTACTTGAGCTTCTTCTTCCCTTGTGGTTTTCTTTGTTATGTTCACCTTGAGAGGTTTGAAAGGTTCTTTCCCAAATTAGTCCACCTTTGGCTACTTGTAACTACCTTCCACTTTTTCTCTCTTATTCTTCATTAGATCCTTGTAGGTAAGGATGACTCTTGATGACTTCAACTAATCCACTTTTATTTTCAACCACATTGTACTATATCTCAAGGTATTTTTATTAATTCACTCAAAGATCTCATTTTTGGCTTAGACCAATTTGGCTTATGAATAGGTTTATTGAAAACACCTTCATCATCATATGTTCTATGAAGTTCGATTCCACCATCAAACACCTAGTCAAGAACCATGTAGATCTTGAAGGATTGTAAATAGGTGTTTTACCTATCTAGGTCCTATTTACATTGTTAAGTCCACTTAGGTCCTAGTTTCTTTTTCTAGAAGTCTTAGTTGTCTAGATAAGATCTTATCATATCTTATCTAGTTGTCTTTATTTAATGCATGTGTCCTAGGTCATTTAATGTTGAGCCATGCCATTTAATTATGACACAACTATTTAATGTTGGTACATCATCACCCTTGCATATATAAGCAAGGATTCATATGTACATTGTAACAATCATCTATGAACAAAACCAAGTTCATTCTAGAAATCTTGCATCCATAATCATAGCATGACATTTCTTCCATATCTCTTGTGAAAGAAATTTTGTCTTGCAGGTAATCTTGGAGTGTTGAGAAGTTCTCCATAAACTCCTACATGGTATCAAAGCTTTAGTGTTGCAAAATTCTTCCCAAATTAGAGGGACCAATTATGTCATGCAATTTTTTCTAGGTGTGAGTGGGGGTTTCAAGGACCTCGCCATTATCTAGGGAATTAGAGAAAGCCAGGTTTGGCTTTTGTTTTGTCAAATTTCATCATATATTGTCTGATTTACAAGGGTTTCAAGTTGGGTAAGGGTTACTAGATCCAGGAGGTAGTTGAATTTTCAAAGCACTTTGGGCCAAAATTTCCCTTCTTGTTGTGTCTAGAAGGCCCAAAAAGCCTAATATCAACTATCAAATCATCAAAATTGGGGCACTTGATCCCAAGCATCAGAGGTTTTTTTTCCTTTCTCGGCTATACGATCAATCGTATGATCCATATAGTCGTATGAAATTTCATCACTAAAAAAACATGCAAGTTGGAAAAGAAAAATCACATCACAGGTTAAAAATAAAATTATTTTGTTAAATAATTTTTTAGAATTTAATAAAAAATATATAAATTCTATTGTTTTTTTTTTAAATTTATAGAGTACCTATAGATTCATAGGTACCCACAACATAGAGTATGATAGTACCCAACTAGGCCCTCATAGCACCACTTGACACCATTTTCTTGGCGCAACCCCACACACAAAACACCAGTGAACCTCTAGTGAATATTTTGATGATGAATATTTTAATATTCTGACTAAGCAGAATATTCCACTAGTGACAATGGCATATTTTGACATGTGACGACCCCCTAGCCATCAAATTTAATCACATAATCTATATATGTTAGCTTCATGTCATTATGACATCATCAACCTCTTTGGAATTTCTAGCCCCCTCTTCATTGGCATTTTCATTTTCAAAGGAAAACTTTAGAGGCCCATAACTTGGTCATACAAACTCCTTTTTTAGTGCAATTTTTTATTTGGGGTAGAATTTTGTGATCTATATAGTGGTGTAGCTAGTTTTTGAGTTGGTTCCTGGTTTTCTAAAAAAAAAAGATTCTCATAGGTATTTTTGAGCCATTCTCATTTTTAGAACTTTTGGGGCTCTATTCTTGCTCTTATGGTAATATTTTTGGGTTTTTTTGAAAGTACATAATTTTTTGTGTATTTTTTTGTGGTGTAATCATATTTATCTCATCTTGTGTAAATTTTTTACTTTGACATTGTGGCCAAATTTGGCAATTTGTATGCACTAAGATCAAGCTCACTTCACTATTGTTGGAAAGTGACACCTATAATGAAACTAAATATAAAGTGCCAAATCATATATTATTGAGGAGTCTCTTGATTGAGTAATTTGGTGAGGTAATCTTGCAATGATTGATTTATTTATTTTTCTTGGCTTGTGTTGGTTCCCCAAATATGCTATCAACTTGAATCCTAAAGGGATACCAAGCCTTATGGTTAGATTCAAGGAGATATTTGGCCAATGAACAAGAGATTGAATTAAAACCTTTTCTCCCCTGCATTTTGGGATTTGTGAGACCTAAGAGGGTGATCCCAATAGTGCACTTATAGATACTTGTGTGCCAAAGTACCCAAAAAACTATAAATAGATAATTATCTTTTCAATGTTTAATAGACACAAGGTATGTGCAGGATCATCATGGAAAAAAATGGCCCTTAAGTGGCAAAAAATTCAGAAAAATCTGAGTTAGGAAACTTGATGTAAAAATTTGAATAAGTTATATATATATTATTTAAACAATATCTAAGAATAGAATCCGTAGCAAATTGAATGTAGTTTCTAAACTACTAGGTTTATTTAAAAAAAAAATCTATTTGGTGAAAAATTGAAATTTCAATGTCATAGTACTTAAATTTTAGGGAAAAAATAAGTAGGTGTCTGACTGACCACCCTAACCATGCAATAAAATGATAATATTTTAGATATAAGTAGAAGACTCATGTCCCAATGTGATGCATATTTTTTTGTAATTTTTTTCCAAGTAAATAATTAATTATGAATTTTTTATTACAACTTTAAAAAAATATAAAAAATCGTATGTCTGACCACCTCAACTTGGTCAAAACTTCATGAAATTCATTTTTTTAAATCCTATAGTATGCAAAGCATAGAATGTGACATGTTTCGGATTTAAAAAATGTGATACCATTTGAAAGCTATAGATTTTTTTCAATTAGCTTATCAATTAGGAATTTAGTCATAATTCAAATAGAAAATGAATAATAATTATTTATTAAATTCAAAGTAAAGCATAATTTATATTGGTGGAAAGTTGAGAATCTCCTTTAAAAACCCTTTTCGTTTCATCAATTTTGGGTTAAAAAAAAGTCGTCAGCCACATACCCTACACATACCCATCATATCGCCACTTTTTGGCCCATCATGATCCTGTACATACCCCACAATACCCTAAAGGTTTGTCTGACCTCTATGGTAATGCCTAACTTAAGAATTAGAGATGTAAAGCAATAAATTCCATACACACCCACCACAAGATAGATAAGTAAAATTGATAATAATTTTGTAGCTGCTCATAAACAATCTCAGGAAACTGCAACATTAAAAGACCAATGCCATATTCTAGGGTGGAGTCACCTAAACCATGTAATCTAAAACTCATTACAACATTCAATCTATCATAACTATGCCTATCAGATAATGCCTTACATTACTGATACCGAGAACTCAACTAGCCATGCTTAAAAATCCCAACACATAGTTACATAAACCTCTATCTATGTTAATATAGTTCAATTCATTCTTTGAATGAAGGTAATAACACCAAACAAACACTCAAGGAAAGACAAGAGGACAAATAATAGAAACCCTTGATTTCTTATATTCATAATCTGTGCAATACATATTGTGGAGACAACTAGTTTAGAATATCTCATTATTTACATTCAAATATGAAAGTTCCCTAAATACATTCTCTATTACATTGAACCATAAATTTTATGGGTGTGAAATGCTTTGACTCTTTTGCTCAATTAGGGTTTTTCAACTAAAGGAAAGAGATAGATCTCACACCAAAATCTAGGTGGTTCACTCAAACTAATGTATGTACGATGGAATTATGCCTAAATTCAATGGTCTAGATGCAACAAATTGATAAAATTGATTGATTATTTATGCTAAACCTAAGAAATATGAAGTGTTTGAAAACATAGTGTGATATGCAGAAATAAACTAGAAACATGCACAAATGAAAAAAAACTTAATGAGATTGAATAGAGTGCATCTAGAGATGAAATATTGATGTTGGAAGGTTCTAGAATCTAACATAAATCACTGTTGATGACCAGTGGGACTCATTCACCACTGATGGAAAATCGGTCCTTCTTTTGGTAAACTTTGTCGGAACAGGTTTCTGACTGCCAAAAATTGATTTATGATTAAAAAAAATTTCCATCCTGGTAGTGGGACTCATTCACCACTAATGGAAAATCAGTCCACCTACAAAAATCTACAAATTTAGAAGTCAACTCTGTGGGTCCAGATCTGCACTTGTCTTCTTGTCGAGTTGACGAAATCAAATCTACAGAAAATGGGTCAAATGTTGTCTCCAAGCTTGAATTAGGCTTTGGTTGACTTGAATAACTTTGATGACTTGTTGACCACTTTTCAACACCTATTTCTTTGACAAATCTGCCTACAAGACTTGCAAAAATACATGCAAAGATGGGAAAAATGGTTAAGGGTTAGAGTATAGGGATTTTCCTTGGTCAAATCCCACTTTGGTAATCAAACCCTTAATAAAAAAATGAAATGAAATAAACAAGGAATGGTGAATAAACAACATGCAAGTGTCATGAACTCACCAAACCCTTGTTGAAGTCTAAAGATATGTCAATGGCTGCTCCAAGATGCTTGTTAATTGCTTGATTGAATAATGAATAATGCTTGAATGCTTGAGTGTATAAGATGATTAAGTGAACAAGATGAATTGGGGGTTAAAATGGATATCTAAAAATACTTATTTATACACACTTATGCCCTAATTACCCAAGAATACATCACAGGTTGACATAAGGTCTTAATGAATAAAAAATTAAAAGAAATTTGAATTTATTTTGAATTTTGTGCCAAGAGGGACTCATTCACCACCCATGGAGAATGGGTCCCACTCAAGGCATGCAAGTGGGTGTCAAGAATTAAGTCATCTTTAATGTTGTTTTTTGGGGTTTGTATTAAAAAACACACTTAATTAAGGCCTATAAGTGCATAAAGGGGTCAAATAAAGCATAAGAAAGGTGTAATTAGTCGTGACAAGCTTAGAAAAGCATGAAAGTATGTTACAAGACTTTCCAACACTTTAGAATAGGACTTGGTAAGGGATAAAAAGAGAATATTTAGATGAATTATAATAAGAAGAGTCTAGAAAAGTGTAGAAATGTGTTACAACACTTCACAACACCTTCACAAGATATCATGATTTGAATATTCAAGACCTAATGTGAATGTATAAGTTACATTGCAACATTAAATATAAGAAGAATAAGCCAAGCATCATAGGAAAAAGACCTAAATGACCATGAAAATGTCTAAAGATCCATTTTTCTACGGTACATTTAGCCCCCACTTTAGTGAGAGGATGAACTTGCTTCAAGCTCATAGCCATGCTGATCCAGAGGGATCCAAATGCACTTATTCTATAGCAAGATGGAATGAAAATGATCAAGAGGGATGATCAAGCCCCCAAGATGAAGATCCCATGGAAAACTAAACATAAGAACAAAAGAACACACATGTGAAAGAGGAGAAGAAAAAGGAAGAGTTGGATGAAGCTTTGATCATTTGTCTAGCCAATTGTGAATCAAATCTAGGTTGTTTGTTTGGAAAAAGAATACTCACTCTAGGGTGATGAAACTCATGGTTGTCTGTCGGGTGAGAAGGCCCAAAAGGTGAGAAACATACACTAGTTAGTATGTACTCACAAACACATAGGTGGCTATGGGGAAAGTTGTGCCTCGGAATGGGCTTCCTGCTCAACCATACCAAAGTTATACCTCCTGATAACTTTAATAAGGCACCACAAAGGAAAAGAAATGTTGGTTCATGCTTCATGAGACAAGAAAAGTTTTGTATGCTTAGAACTCATGAAAAAATAAGATGGCATTACATGCATACAAGTTGTGTTATGCAAGGTGGCCATATAAATGCAAAATGAAAAATATAAAAGATGTTCAAAGTAGTCTTGTTTAGTTCATGCAAGGTCTGTCACTTAGGGAACATTGTGTCTAATGTCTCCAAGGGAGGACCAATCAAAGAATAGAATATTCACAACTTAGGGAATGTAGTGTGTCACATCAATCCACTTAAGAGGAATGTAATATGCTACGATAGATCATGCTTATGAAGGAAATCACACCCAATGTCATCCACAAAGTGACAAACACATCATATGAAGTAACAAGGTGTGCTAAGAACCAAAAAATGCAAAATAAATAATGTCAATGTATGCCCCCACTTTAAAGGAATTGTTACACACCATTCTATGAGCAATTACTTTAAAGTAGCAAAAAAAAATGCAAAAGAAAAAGAGACATGAGAGCCAACTTGGAAAGCCCCTATGCCAAGTCATATGTTTCCAAGTAAGACTGCATCATGTGAAGGAAAAATGAACAAAAGAAAGAGGGGTTTACCCCAAAAAGGAAAACACCAAACAAATAAGGGATCTACAGATTTGGGGTTAACATGTTCATTGCTGAAATGTTTTTATTAAAGAGCTCAGAAATATCATCATTCCCCAAATACACATAGAATTGGAAGAATGACACACAAAGAGAGCGAAAAAAAAAGAAAAAGAAAATCCATTTTGGGTCAACATGGAAGAGACATTGCAGTCTCAACACTTTGCATCGTCCCCAAAAGGAAAACACAAGAAAAGAAAACAATAAGGTGAAAGAAAAGGAAAAGCTTTTCAACATGAAGGAGACATTTCTGTCTCAATGCCTTGCATCATCCCCAAAAGGAAAACACAAGAAAAGACAAAGTAAAAAGGAAAAGGGACCTTTTGGGTCAACATGGAAGAGACATAGGGCATCTCTATGCTTTGTCACCCCCAAAAGGAAAACACAAAAAAAAATTGAAAAAGGAAAAAGAAAGGAAGATCATTTGGGTCAACATGGAAGAGACAGGGAAACTCAACACTTTGCATCATCCCCAAAAGGAAAACAAAAAATAAAAGTGAAAAAGGATAAAGAAAGGAAGACTTTTTGGGTCAACATGGAAGAGACATAGGACGTCTCAATGCTTTGTGTCATCCCCAAAAGGAAAACACAATAAAAGCGAAAAAGCAAAAGCAATGTACAACATATAGAAGAATAGAGGCACAAATAGAGGAAGTGCACAAAAAGAGAGAACATTAAACAAACATTCTAGGGGAGCACAATACACACATGCAATCAAAGAAAAAGAAAAAGAAAAAGGAAAAATGAAAATGTGAAAGGCTAGTAATGCAAATGCAAGTCAACCATGTAACAATTCATCCACCTCCAAATCTCAATGGGTATAAGTGGAAGATGAATAACATAGCTAAGGGACAATGAAAAATGCATTACTAGGACAAGGCTAATAGCTTCTTGCCCCTATTGAGTGTGAGACAAGAATGAGCCAAGATAGGTGATGGGAAAGATCATGCAATAGTGAGAGTGGAAAATTCTTTGACTAGTGCATGATGAGGGAAAGTGGGTAAAGTGTACTTGCTATCTAATAAATTCAATAGGTTTAGGAACCTTAGACTGATCTAATATACGTCGTAAAGTTTTACAATTGTTAGTATGATGTCCAAGGGTGCAGTGATAGGCACAATACTTTGTGTTTTCTTTGACAAGTTTGATTCTCATAGGGGGTGGGAGAGTGATGAGACCATGACGAGGGAGTACTTACAAAGCTTCTTCATTATCATATGGAGGACAAAGTGCTTGAAAAGGTTTATCCATAGGTGGGATTGAATGTGGTGAAGTAGGACCAAGGGTGATTCCTTCATCTTGGTCATTGTTATTAGGAAAGGGTTGCTCATGAGGAAGGAGAACATTCAAGTTGAGAGGGGAATCAAAGATCACCATGCTATCATCGTGAAGTCTCCAATATTTAAAAGGAGACTTGTTGTCATGAGGGGATTTTGATAGCCTAACCTTGTTGTGCTCTCATCAGTTGGTTTTTTGTTTGAAAAGTTGATGAATGTTATGTTTAGTTGTTGTGTCACATCCTTGTTTGCTTAAGATGGTAAAACCTTTGACATAAGTTTCTTCAAGGGTGATTAATGTGTTTGTAACTTTGGTATCATAGAATGGTTAAGGAGTTGATTGGTTAGAGGAACTAGGTCCACCTATTGGAGGGAACTTAGGTCCTTCATTTGTTTCAGGATGTAAGTATCTAAACAGGTTAGGAGGTGAGACAGTAGGAAGATATTGTGACTTCATGGATGGGTAGAAGGCTGCATTGGCTTCAAGGTTGTCAAGGTATTCATTTAAGAACTTATTCATGCTATCATCATATTCTCCAATGATGTCAACATCATGAGGAGTTGAAGGAGCATTAGGAAGCTCAAGGTCATTAGGATCATAGCCAAAGGCACAATTTGACATGTCAACTAAGGATTTCAAAGATATCCAAAACTTATTAAAGAAAAAAAGCCATGATGACAATGAGTAAAATAATATGCAAGAAAGAGAATAAAACGAAAATCTAGAAAATATGACAAAAAGTAATAACAGAAAATTCTAATGCAAAAAATGCCTAGAAGATACCTAAAAATGTAGTGCAAAATGTGCAACTGGACTGATTCACTTAGGGTGGCGAATGAGTGCAGGGGTGATTTTTTTTGTGATTTTTCAAAAAATTTAAAATGATTTTTATGCTTTTCTGATGCTAAAGTAGGATGTAGATGCAAAATTTTAGTTTTTGTAATGCTTTAAAGTGCAAAAATGAAATCCATATGAGATATTAACTAATGCAATGTTGAAAACACTAGGATGCAAAATAATGCAAATTCTAATGCAATTGAGTTGTAGGATGTGAATGCAATGAAAATCAGAAAGATAATGTGTTCAATATGTAGGTTCACCAAAATGAGCCATAGATTTTATGGGTGTGAAATGCTTTGACTCTTTTGCTCAATTAGGGTTTTTCACCTAAAGGAAAGAGATAGATCTCACACCAAAATCTAGGTGGTTCATTCAAATTAATGTATGTATGATGGAATTATGCCTAAATACAATGGTCTAAATGTAGAAAACTGATAAAATTGATCATTTATTTATGCTAAACCTAAGAAATATGAAGTGTTTGAAAACATAGTGTGATATGCAAAAATGAACTAGAAACATGCACAAATGAAAACACAACTTAATGAGATTGAACAGAGTGCACCTAGAGATGAAATGATGATATTGGAAGGTTCTAGAATCTAAAAAAACTCACTGTTGATGACTAGTGGGAATCATTCGCCACTGATGGAAAATCAGTCTTTCTTCTGGTAAACTTTGTCGTAACAGGTTTTTGACTATTGGGAACTAAATTTTGATCAAAACAACTTTTCTAGCTTGGTAGTGGGACTCATTTTCCACTGATGGTGAATCATTCCACCTATATAAATTTTCAAATTTAGAAGTCAACTTTGTGGGTCTAGATCTGCACTTGTCTTCTTGTTGGGTTGACATAATCAAATTTGCAGAAAATGGGTTGAATGTTGTCTCCGAGCTTGAATTAGGGTTTGGTTGACTTGAATAGCTTTGATGGCTTGTTGACCACTTTTCAACACCTATTTGTTTGAAAAATATGCCTACAAGACCTACAAACACACATGCAAAGATGGGGGAAATGGTTAAGGGTTAGAGTATAGGGATTTGCCTTGGTCAAATCCCACTTTGGTAATCAAACCCTTAATAAAGAAATAAAATGAAATAAACAAGGAATGATGAATAAACAACATGAAAGTGTCATGAACTCACCAAACCCTTGTTGTTGAAGTCTGAAGATATGTCAATGGCTGCTCCAAGATGCTTGATAATTTCTTGATTGAATGATGAATAATGCTTGAATGCTTAAGTGTATAAGATGATTAAGTGAACAAGATGAATTGGGGGACAAAATGGATAGATTAATACTCATTTATACACACTTATTCACTAATCACCCAAGAATACAACATCATAGGACGACATAAGGTCTTAATGAATAAAACTTGAAAGAAATTTGAATTTATTTTGAATTTTGTGCCAAGAGGGACTTATTCACCACCCATGGTGAATGGGTCCCACTCAAGGCATGCAAATGGGTGTCAGGAATTAAGTAATCTTTAATGTTGTTTTTCAGGTTTGTATTAAAAGCACACTTAATTAAGGCCTATAAGTGCATAAAGGGGCCAAATAATGCATAAGAAAGGTGTAATTAGTGGTGACAAGCCTACAAAAGTGTGAAAGTATGTTACAAGACTTTACAACACTTTAGAACAGGACTTGGTAAAGGATAAAAAGAGAATATTTAGATGAATTATAATAAGAAGAGTCTAGAAAAGTGTAGAAATGTGTTACAACACTTCACAACACCTTCACAAGATATCATAATTTGAATATTCATGACCTAATGTGAATGCATAAGTTACATTGCAACTTTAAATCTAAGCATATTAAGCCAAGCATCACAAGAAAAAGACCTAAATGACCATGAAAATTTCCAAAGATTCATTTTTCTATGGCACATACATGACTCATAAATCCCAAATAACTGAAACAACCACTTCTTCATTAATGTTACAAAATGGTATTTCCGTGAGAACAAAGAATGAGCAACTCTCTTCAAAATGAAACAAAAATTACATTTAAGGAAAATGGAACAACCCTAAATGGAAATCCCTTGTTGAAAAATGGCACAATTTGACTTCTCAGGTCAATAACCACTCCCTTCATTTTTCTTGTTTGCACTTGCAATTCTTGTGCAAATCTTTATCTGGCAATAAAAACCCATTTACTGGCCTCATTTTCACTTAATAGTGAAAAATATTTACTTCTAGGTGAAAATCCACTTACCCATCTGCCCTTTTTACCCTGTAAGTTAATTTTTCCCATATGTAATTTAATTCTAGGTCATGAGAAATGGTTGCCAAGCACTTTTCACCTCATAGGTAGCCTAAAAAATGTTTAAAAATTTGCTAAAATTCCCTCCCAGGTAATAGAAATGGTTATGGCAACTTTCTAGAGCATGAAAGAACATTTCCTAGTCTGTACATGTGTTTAAAAATGTGCTTGAAGTGAAAAAAAGGGATTACACTTTAATTTTCAGCTCCCTCCATTATTCATGGCGCCCAAAAATTGTGCCCAAAAAATGGCTACAATAAATCACATTTTGCCTCTTTCCTTCCCTATGAAATTCCATCACGGAATGCTTGTCCATCATTAACTAGAAATTATTTTCCATTAAATATGCTCTGCCTATAGCCATCACTTGAACTTGACCATCATTGTAATCTTCTTCCATTTCCATTTCATTTTGGCAATGCACAATGTGGCTTTCATGAGAAATTTTCTATGAAGATTCAAAAGGTTTTCCATGGACTCAAAAACCAATAAAGATTGAGAATTAAATTCTCTTAATAAAACTTTGAAAATATTGTTATTATATTTGCCTCGGGACTGTTGTTCCCATGCCTCATGAAAACCATCGCTAAAATAATTTCAATAAAGAAAACATTACAATGATCACCGATGAAAGAAAAATCCATTGCTCCATTGTTGAATTCTAATTGAAATGAGGAAGTACTTCAGTGATGGGTGATGGAAAGCAAGTCCATCGTTCATTGTTGAAGTTTAGTTGAAATGGAGAAGCTTTTCTGCCATAGGTAATGGAGACTTGTTGTGAGAGAAGGTAAAGCTAAGGATACATTAAATGAGCCTATCTAATCAATAATTTATGGCTAGAAACATTGCATCACTTAATTTTTTCCCCTTTCCACTCTCATTTCAGTGATTCCCGATGGAGTTTTGATGCAGTGCTTGAATGTCGTGAATGTTGTATTTGGACCAATCAAAACCAAGAATTAAAGTTGTTTTGATAAAAAAAAACATTTGTAAATAGATTTAATTTTACCCTAAATTCATTTTTTTACCATTCTACAATATTTAAAATATTCAAAAATATTTTAAACATTACCATTCTAAAACATTAAAAAAATGCAAATTTTAATTATGCTTGTAGGCCAAACAAAAAAATTTCACTATGCACAAACGGTGACCTCTGGAGCTGAGGATTTTTGTATGGACATAATCAATTATCTAGAACATGGTTTCTAAATCAAGATTCACCCAACCATAAAAAATAAGTACCTCCTTTGTAAATTGGCCCCTGGGACATGTTTACAAGACCCAAAATGAATAAAAATAATGCATCATATGACCTCCGTTTTTGACAAAAATTGAGCTAGAGATGTTTTAGACCAAAATGAGAAATGGGTTTCCATTAGAATTTGAAAATTTGAAACTTTCTGAAACACCAAATTTGGCTCGGTTGTAGTCAACAACACATTAATTAACCCATCAAAACTCATCCACGAGGTGTGAAACTGGGTAGACAAGTAGACATTTGAACCAAAAATTCAGTGCAAAAAATGGCTTAGAAGAATTCATCTTGAGTTGCAAGATATTAAATACCAAAGTAGCTCAGTCAAACTCTTCAGCAATTGCAACTGTCAAAAACCAATTAGGCTCACCAAGTCACCATCTCGGAAAAATACCAAATCTTCTCCTAGGAAACTTCCACTGGAAACACTAAATCATTTAGGTCCATTTAGTATGTTTGCAAGATATCTTTAATTCAATACACATTCTTCACAAGATATTAGGGGTCAAAGTTGACCTCCTTGAAGCATTTAGATGTCAAAATATGACAAACTGCCTTTGCTTTTGACCTGGTAAAAATATCAAACTTGATCTTGTGACTCTAAAACCAAACCAGGGAGCATATGAATATGAGGGGAATGCATTACACCAATCCATTTTCCATGATGATCATGCAGCTGTGAAATATCAATCTGAATAGGAGGCCACTTTGCAAGACTGAGAGTTTGCAAACAACAAAAATAGTCCCAAAACCCTCCAGCTTTGCATTTCAAAACCTTGTCAAAACTCATCACGGGAAGCTAAAATCAGACATACATGTTCAAATAATTCAAATGAATACACTCACTAAGGGGTTTGGCATGAAAATCAATTGGCTCCAAATTATGACCCTCCAAATGTCACTTGGGCATATTTTTCATGTGCATTTCTGAGTGTGCAAAGCAAATTTTTCATCATGGCCACTTAAAATTTTGCAAAATTTTACAGTCCCAATATTGGATTTGACTGGGGATGCATGCCCCTTGTGGGCATGGTGAGAATCCAAATCTCTGGGGAGTAAACCAAGTGCCACATCTATTGAGCACTCCAAAACTACTTTATGCTACATTGGAGCTCATTTTTCAAACTTCATTTGGTGGCCTCGGGTCCCCAATAATGAAGTGCTATAATTTACCCCTGTAAAACACTTTGTTCTCTATTTTTTTTTAGTAGGAAAAGTTTGAAAACACTTCCATGAATTACCCACCAACTAACCCTATCACTAGCATTTCCATTTACCATCACTACCACATGTCTAAACTTGCCACTGTCACCATTAATTCTGTCAATTTGCAATCTACAATAAGATAGTAACTGAAAATATTCATCATCACATGACAAATATGTGTTATATTCATCACATGAAATATGTTCATACTAAAAATAACATTCCTTTCTCTTCATGTTATTGTCATGCTCCAACAAAATGCCTCCCAATTGAACTGGAAATTGAAAGTGTTCATACTCTTCCAAGTACCCAACATCATGACACTCAACCTTGTCTACAACATCTATATCAATTGTAAAAAATTCATTGGCAATGCCCTCGAGGAGCTCATCAATGTGTTTCCTTGTTTGCTTAAGGCCACATTCTAACCCTGCATCAGATGCATCATCAAAGTTCTCAACAAAGAGTGGATTATCTCTGCACCAATAAGGATCATCATTTCTCATCTCTAGTGAAGATGGAGGCTCATCAAATAAGGGGTTTTCCATTACATTCATTTTGATGCAAATATTTCTGCCTCCTCCACATGGAGTTCCAAATCTACCATAGTATCACTATATTCTGAAACACCACAGTCAATGTCCTCTTCATAGGCATAATCACAATCAGCCCTGAACTCACAACAACCAATACTATCTTTCATTTCATCCTCTGATTGTTCAACACACATATCTGAAATTTCTGCCATATCCACATAATCTAAGATAGCATGGTCAGAAGGCTCTTCAAGCTCCATAGTACTATCAACCAAAAATGGTGGCATCCTATTACTCAGATTCTCATCATAATGCATAACTTGATCATATGAGAGTGAACTCATGTCATCAACATCTTGCTTAATAATGTTATCCTCATCTGATGTAAAAATTTCAAACTCTACTTCATGAGGATAATCATAATCAATAGAGGAATGGGCATACTCAATGCCATCATGGTTACTATAGCAAGGGGACTCATTAATACTGAAACCATGTTCAAAATTTGTATACTAAATGCTCAATCTTATGTCTACCATAGGAATATAGGTAATAGACTCTTCAAAAGAATTGAAACCACAAATTTCATTTTCTTCACTGAGGTATGCATTTTCAATCTTTTCTCCACTCTCTTCATCTTCATGTAATATCTCATTGCTTAACTCACATGGAGTAGCAGAATCATTATCATCATAGATTAAAAACATGATAGTTTCTTGATGATAATCTCTAATATTTTCAAAAAGATAAAAGTATTCACACACTTAGTCAAGCCTAACAGGATTCAACTCCTTTGGTAGAGCACTCAAACCTAGTTCATAAGATTCATAAAATAAATCAATGCATATTGAATTTTCAGGTTTGTGACACTTAGGAATTGTAGAAAAATTATCAATAAATCTTGCATAGATATCATATAATGATTCTCCTTCATGTCACCTTATGAAAAAGAGGCTTGAACAGAGACCACAGGATCACAAATACATGCAACTTCTTGACAATTTGTTTGGTGCTCTATGTGATCAATATTATGAAATGATGTATAAGCTAAAACAATATGGGTGTAAGTGCTCTGACATTCATTTTTAATTTCTAACTTACACCTTTCATCAAAATTTGATTCCTTAGGGTAGAAAACACTAGTAGACAAATAACCCTTGTGCATTCCATATTTCCAGTTGTATTGATTAGCATATGTGTTGCTTGTGAGCTGATTACAATGAATATACTCATCCAGAAAATATGGGTCTTCATTTTCTGATATACTCTCTTCAACTATGAGCATCATGTTCTACTTTCTCTCAATAGGAAAATTTTTATCTTTATTTTGAGATATCACATTTTGTGCATAATTACATTGGGCTCCTTCAACAATATTTATCCAATCAAGTGCTTGGTCAAAACTATGAGGCTTCAACTCCTTTAGAAAGGTACTCAGACCAGAATCATAGACTTCACAAAACAGATCAATGCATATTGAATCCTTAGGTCTGAAATTTTTGCAGACCTCCAAAAAGGCATCCAAAAATATTGAGAACAAATCATAGGGTGATTCTCCCTTGTGTCTTTTCATTTCACACAATCCTTGAACAAAAGATGTTTGATCAACATTGCTCAAATTATGTTGATGTTCAACTTGGAGCTCACTATGATTTGCATATTGTGAGGATGGAGAAACCAAAATAGAAGAAGCATTATCACCTTGACAGGAATTTCTATTGTCTGATCCATAAATTCTATTTGCATGAGGTGTGCTAGGATAATCAACACTCGCAGCCCTATGTCATTTCATCATTGAATATTTCAGATTTTTCTCAATATTCATGGCAATTTGATATGCCTGTTGTAATGTTGCAGCATCTTTATCTCTTAATGGCTAACTCATTTTTTTATCAAATGAGCCTAAGTATGAAACCAAACATATTACATCATTTGGTCTTAGAATTTCTAGAATATCCCTTATTTCCTTTGAAAATCTAAGATTTAAAGCTGAGACTAGCTCATTCTCTTCTTTCTCAATACTCATAAATTTTTGTCTCACTGAAATGGGATCAACCCTTTCACCAAATTTCTCCATGCACACTGCTTTAAACTCCTCCCAAGAATATATAGAGGATGCTGGTAAATAAGAGAACCAATCTCTTGCATCTCCTTTTAGATATTGAACAAACAACTTCATGACAACATCCTCAAAATCAAGTTCATAGTCTCCCACCATATCAACAAACTCTTGCAGATGCCTACTTGTTGATTCAAACTTATCACGATTGAATTTTGGAATTTTATCTCTGATTTTAGGTGGCATGAAATTTGGGAAACCACAAATTCCATTGAAATTTATGGCTCTATACCTTTCAGTGATGAAATTTCTTTGACAACCTGGTTGGGGCTGATCACAAACCAAGGTTGCACTAGGAACCATACAAGGATGCATTATATTGATACATTTTGATATGCCTTTTCAAAAACTTTCATAGTAATGCAACTATTATTCACATAGTTCCTAGCTTCCTTATACAACATATGAACTTAATCCCTTTACAAATTATGACATCTGGTTCAACTATGTTTAAGGTCTATTCCCCTTGAGTAGCTCAGGGAAAAACAAGCATACTTATACATAATACTAATTGCAACTTTTATCACAGAATTATGCAAACTCAATATTGCTATCCTTTCCCTTTCTTAGTGCTATTTCACTCAATAGAGAACCAAATTTTTTCAATACCATCAAATATGGTTTTCACACACAAATTTCTTGAAAACCAAAAAGTAAAAAATATCTGGATATATTGCAACTGCTGCAAATTCTTCTTCCTGACTAGAAATATTGGTAAATCTAAAAATTTCTTCACATCTTCATTAGGTTATTTTGATAGAGTCACCACCTCTCTTCATAGAGGACTAAACTTCAAGTAGTATGAAGCTCATTCAAAGATAAATTTCATTCTGAGTTCCTTTCACTAGCAGAGCACCACAAATCATGAAACTTTTAGGTTCACTTCAACAATTTCTTTCTCTAGGTATGAATTCCTTCAATATTTGAACCAAATATTCAGATCAGCAAATAACACGACTCTATGAAATATCAGTCTACAACTGGAGATTCAAAGTTCTCCCTAGCAGAGTCACCAATCTGTTGGTTCCCCAAATCTGCTATCAACTTGAATCCTAAAGGGCTGCCAAGCCTTATGGTCAGACTCAAGGAGAGATTTGGCCAATGGATGGGAGATTGCATTAAAACCTTTTATCCCCTACACTTTAGGCTCTATGAGACTCAGGAGGGTGATCCCAACAGTTCACTTATAGATGCCTGTGTACCAAAGTACTCAGAACACTATAAATAAATGATTCTCCTTTAAATGTTTAATAGACACAATACCCTAAAGGTTTCGATGACCTCTATGATAATGCCTAATTTAAACATTAGAGATGTAAAGCATTAAATTCCACACACACCCGCAACAAGATAGATAATTAAAATTGATTATAATTTTATAGTTGCTCACAAACAATCTTAGGAAACTATAACATTAAAACACCAATTCCATATTCCAAGGTGGAGTCATATAAACCATGTAATCTAAAAGTCATTACAACATTCAATCTGTCATAACTATGCCTTACATTATTGATACCAGAAACTCAACTAGCCATGCTTAATAATCCTAGCACATAGTTGCATAAACCTCTATCTGTTTTAATACAATTTAATTCATTCTTTGAATGAAGGTAATAACACCAAACATATACTCAAGGAAAGACAAGAGGACAAATAACATAAATGGTCCTTGATTTCTTATATTCATAATCTATGTAATACATACTGTGGAGACAACCAGTTTAGAATATCTCATTATTTACATTCAAATATGACAGTGCCCTAAATACATTCTCTATTACATGACTCAGAAAACCCCAATAACTAAAACTGACACTTCTTCATTAAAGACCCTATTACAAAATGGTATTACCATGAGAACAAAAAATGAGAAACTCTCTTCAAAGTGAAGCAAAAATTAAATTTAAGGAAAATGGAACAATGATAAATGGAAATCCCTTGTTGACAACTAACACAATTTGGGTCCTCCAGTCAATAACCGCTCCCTTCATTTTGCTTGTTTTCACTTGCAATTCCCGTGCAAATCTTTACCTGG
The DNA here is from genome assembly GCA_007258455.2 of Sequoia sempervirens. Lineage (NCBI taxonomy): Eukaryota > Viridiplantae > Streptophyta > Pinopsida > Cupressales > Cupressaceae > Sequoia > Sequoia sempervirens. The sequence goes on from VDFB02373782.1 coordinate 389,598, forward strand.
CAATAAAAACCCATTTACTAGCCTCATTTTCAATTGATAGTGAAAAATATTCACTTCTAGGTGAAAATCCATTTACCCATCTGCCCTTTCTACCCTATAAGTTAAATTTTCCCATACATAATTTAATTATGGGTCATGAGAAACGGTTGCCAGAAGCTTTTCACCTCACATTTAGCCTAAAAATGTTTAAAACTTTGCAAAATTGCCTCCCAGACAATAGAAATGGTTATGGAAACTTTTTGTAGCATGAAAGAACATTTCCCAACATGTAAATGTGTTTAAAAATGTGCCTGAAGACAAAAAAAAAGGGATTAAACTTTAATTTTCAACTCCCTCCATTATTCATGGTGCCCAGAATTTTTGTCCAGAAAATGGCTGCAATAAATCACATTTTGCCTCTTTTCTTGTGATATTCCATCGTTGAATGCCTATCCATCATTAACTATAAATTATTTTCCATTAAATATGTTCTTCCTACAACCATCGCTTGAACTTGACCATCACTATAATCTTCCTCCATTTCCATTTCATTTTCATGATGCACAATGTAGCTTTAGTGAGAAATTTGTCGTGAAGATTCAAAGGTTTCCCATGGACTCAACAACCAACAAAAATTGAGAATTAAATTCTCTTAACAATACAAATTTGAAAATATTGTTATTATATTTGCTCTGACTGTCCTTCCCGTGCCTCATGAAAACCATCGCTGAAATAATTTCAATAAAGAAAACATTATAGCGATCAACGATGGAAGACAAATCCATTGCTCCATTGTTGAAGTCCAATTGAAATGAGGAAGCACTTCAGCAACAGGTGATGGAAAGCAAGTCCATCGCTCATTGCTAAAGTTTAGTTGAAATGGAGAAGCTTTTCTGCGATAGGTGATGAAGACTTGCCATGAGAGAAGGTAAAGCCAAGGATACATTAAATGAACTTGTCTATTAAAAAAATTATAGTTGGTTTCCTCTCTTTCTATGAACACTTTCTTGTTCTTGGAGGTTTTCTTTTTGTTTTGTGGGTTTTGTATTGGATTTATGTAGATTTTTTTGGGGGCTTTTAAAGAAATCGAAGCTACAACTTGGAATTCAGATTCAACATCAAATTTTAGCTCAACCAATCGAGTTAATCCAGGTTCTCTTTTCTTGTAATCTTCTTTGTTTTGGAATAAAAGCTTGAATTCGTATGCTATTTGAAACAAAAAGTTACTGTATTTATTTGAGTTTGATTTGGAACAATCAGTTGATGCATTTACTAGTATTGTGACAACACTCTTCGTATATTGATTTGTGCTTTTCCTACAATCCTTGTATGTATGTGATTATGTTTATTTGACTCCTGATGCCATCAACACTTGCTTGGAATATTTATTTGATGTTTCCCCCAAGAATCCAATTTGTGCATAGCCAAATCTTGTGCTCCTTGGTATGACATTTGCTTGTGGCATTCAAGCTAACTAGGTGCCCTCATTTTTCCTTCAAATCCTTGCATATCTTATGCCATGTATTTCATTCTATAGTGGCGTCCTTTTCTAGTTAGTAGGAAATTAAGTTTTAATTGCCATGGTTTGAGTTTGTTCTATGATTTCTTTTACCTCTATTCTTGCTTACTAGATTTCTCAATGCTTGAATTCATGGTACTATCAATTCCTTATAAATTTTGAGTCTGCTTTCAAACCTATCCATGCTAGCAAACCCATGTCTAACCCTATTTCCATTAATTGCATGTATGATCTATAAACTGGAAATACTTGAATCCTTTCCCTATAGTTTATTTACATTTAAATTGATTCATTTATATCAAATGCTTATGTTGCTAATGATGCACGAAGAAAAGGGGGTCTTATCTTGGAAAAAAATTCATATCGGGTACGATAGAGAAAGGTTTCCCATATGATAATAATTCTATTCGAGATCTACATTCTTCCTCTACATCTTTTCTAGATGATATTTTCTTTAGGGGATATTGTTTTTTTGTTTGTGCAACATATTGAACTCTAGCTGTTTAGAGCATCGTCCCTGAATTTTCTTAGAAAATCCAAGTGATGGATCCTTCATAATAGTGTTGACTTGGAGATTTACCCTTCTTTAAATATCAAATGTGAGAGTTCTCTCTAAAATTTCATACTGACCTAAATTTTCCTGTGGTCAAGTCCCTTCGTTATTATTGGATATCTGACATGGTGCAATGTGTATTATTAATTGCAAGCCTATTTATCTTATTGTTTCATTTAGAAAAACCATTAATCTCAACCACAATGTTGCTCCTGTTTAAAATGATGGGAAAAGGTTCCCATCTTTAGAGGTATTAGGTCAAATAGAATGCATGCCAAGTGCATGCCTCCACATTTTGCATGAATTTCTGCGTGATTATTGTGCTTCCATAAGAAAATATTTATTTGAGGCAATTTGAAAGTTTCTTAAGATCAATGAACCTATGCTAACAAGGGAGATTGTGTTGGAATAAATTTGTTGAACTAGATTTGTATAGTCGCCTTTATCTGCAGGTAATGTCTTCTCATTCTAATAATGCAAGTCTATTAAATTTCTATCTCTTATCACGATGGAAGGGAATAAATGATTTGTGATGTAGAGATCCTTTCTTGATTCTTAATAGGATGCAACTTAGGAGGGAGAAACTAGAACTAAGATGTCCTTGTTTTAATCTAGAAAAATGTGCTCATAGTTAGCTGAGGTTACCTCCTTTCATCAAGGAATAGATATTTCCTGAAAACTATGTATGCTCTTTCTTTTTACACTTCTGTTGCATGACATTATAAATGAGAAATATTGGAAATGCATGCCTGTGTAAATTTGATCTTGCATAGTAAGCAATTAGTGGTAATGTAATCCATGCAGAAATTGTTAATACCTTTTAAGCATAGAAGTAAGACTTTAATTATAGTTAAGACATTTAAATAGTCTATCCTCATCATTGTGGGTACCCTCAGTAAACGACAGTCTATATGGGGTTAAATCCCAATGGTTAAAGTCGAATAGTTGAGATTATGGCTGCTAGGTCGCTGACTTAGACTCTTGGTACTAATAAGATGATATTTGGTGCCCAAACAAATTATCTACCCTCAATCTTAATAGAGACAATATTCAGATGATGTTGACAAAAATGATGATAATGAAATAAATCCTAATAGTCATCCTTTTCAATATATCAAGTTAAGATAATTTTGGAATGCTCTAAGTTGGAGTTTTATAAAATGTATTAATATTGCGAGTGGCATCTTAAACAAATAGAATATTATTGCAATTTTCTCTAGTATCTTTTATAGACACGTAGATCTACCATATATATATATATATATGTTTCATTAGTGGGAATGTGATTAACATCTTATTTCTTCATAGATACATTATTATACTCATTAGTTGGCTATATGGAAGTGTTTTGACCAATAGAGCCCAATAAAGATTACAAGAAGTTGATATTGATGTTAGAATAACATTATCCATGCTATGTAGCGGGATAAGTATATGAATATCTATTTATGAATTTATACTTTTAAACATGCATAAATATTATATATACACACACACACACACATAAGCTATACCTTCTCTATTTATTTAATATTACAATTTATTTACTTCCACACTTTTACTTACATATTCTTACATTGGATCCACTTCATTACTTGATTTGCACTATGGAAAAGATTGTTGAAAAAATTGCATGCATGCAGACATGTTATCTTGATAGTTAACTATTAGAGTAATATGAAATGTGGGTATTAATCATAGTATCTAAAGTTTAGATTAAACAATTGTTTAATTTATGGAGAGGTGATTGGTAATGTAGTTAGTTTGGAGGGTTATAAATTTGTTATATTGCTTAAATTATTTTGGGAAATATAGGCTTGTAGTATTTTTCTTGAGATGATGAGTTCTAGTAATCAAATATGTTTAATAATATAGATTTTAGTAGGACATGAGAATATTTCATTGCCTTTGTTGATATCAATTTCATACCTTGTATAACCCTAGATTAAGTGAAACATAGTTAACTTCTATTCATTCATCTTAAATTTGCTTCTTCATACTATTAAATCATTGTGGATTTAAAAGATTATGTTTGAATATATGTGCCTATATATATGAGATTATTATATTTGGTTAATGGTAAAATAAGGTTTTATTCCTTATATGAAATAGATTAGGGAATAATGAAGAAATAAAAGAAAAATTTATATAATAGCAGGTTCAATCGAAAAGTTACTATTAAATTGAGCATTTAAATTGTTATAGATAAATTGACGAGGGAGCAAACCCGAGACACAGAAATACACTCACAAAAGAGAGAATAATATTTTATTCAAAAATATGGAACTTCTTACATGTAGAGGATCACAAATCCTCGAGCTCTATGATACATGCAAATTATAGACTTACAAAAGATCACCCAGATTCCCCTTTCGCAGCATGCGAACTTCTTTCCCCAAAAAGTTACTCAAAAATCAGAAACTAGCCCATAAATAGACCCTTTTCGGTTTGGAACCAAAAACAACATTCGAGATAAGTGTTTTGGTGGTTTGGCGCCAAAATTACAATTTGAAATTCAAGTTTAAATTCACATTCAAAAATTAGCACATTTCTAAAATATGCACCAACTTCTGGCAGCCATAACTTTTAATCTGACCGTCGGGTCTTCAATGATAATACCTTTTCGGAAAGCTCTTGAGAAGACGATTTTCCACAAAGTAGGCTTTTGGTGGACTATTTTGGCGTTTCTACAAATTTTTAGGCCCATCTGGGACTGTTTAGTGCCTCAAACTGAGCTCGGAAGGTTTTTTAGAGCAAAAAGCAAAAACCGGAACTTGAATAACTTTCAAATCGTGAATGATCTTGACTTGATTCTTTTGCCAGAGTGTGTATTTTTCCATCCTAAACCTTCCCATAAATTTCTGTCTTCCCACGCCTTCAAAGTCAAACCTGCTAAAAATAGCAGTTGAGCAGAAAAAGCAGAACAATAGTTATGAAAGTTGGAAACTCTTATTCGATGAAAAGGGTATCCAAAAATGCAAAAAAGATCTACAAAAAGAAAACAACAAGAAAAAAAAATGGAAATCATCTTTTTGGGTGATGCAAGATTTCCCTCACACCACTGGATGCTCCTGCATCATAAATGGATTAGATTATCCTTTGCTTTGCGAGCTCACTATGTAATTATTATAATTGTATTATAGTTAAGTTAATGAGAAATACAATGTGGAGATAATGTTCACTTCACGGTTGCAATGTTTGATTGAATTCTTGTAATGAATTATGTATGTGGTTTTGAAAAAAAATGAATTACTTGTATTAGATAATTGAAAAAAATTGTTTAAATTAATGGATTAATTTAATGAGTATTTTGAACTATGGTGACAATTTCTTATATGGAGTTGTTCATGGTTGCATTGGTTATTTGATCGCTTGTTTTTTTGTTTTGTTGATAATTGGAAATTGGGATGATTATGATAATGGTTTAAGAGTGGAAGTCTTTTGTGCAAAATGAATAAGGCTTATTTCCATAGGTTTAGGGGAGTATCCTATTGGTTGGATTTTATGGTTGATATTATACTTGAAATGGGTTCACGAGGGACTTTAGCCTTACACTGTTTATTTATCACTATGATTGGGATTGGTGTACGGGATGGTTCATGCCTTGCTTTATGTATATGTTCATGTGGTTTGAGATATATGCAAGTTGGCTTTACCTTGCTTGATGTGTTGGGTCTTAAGTTGTTAAGGGGGAGTAACTCTCAATGGGGGCCGACACACAAAGTGGAATCTAGGATAACCCATGTGGGAGTTTCTTAACTAAGTGATAACCTAATTAATAAACTAGGGGGTTGGGTATAATCTAACTCTAATTAAGATAATTGGATCACCCATTCCTGTAGTGCCTGTTTAGGCTAAGGATGGGTTGAGAATACTTGGTTGGCAAGATCAACTTCCTTGTCCTCATGAAAGGAAGTTGGTTTTGAATGTGTTACCCTATGGGGCCAACGCCTAGTGTGAGGCAACTAGGATAGCCATAGATGGGGGTTGGTGTCTAGTGAGACAACCAGGATAACCCATGCCATGACCATGCGATGAAACTCTTCCCTATTGCAACCTAGCATTCCCTTATCTTGTATTTCCTTTTGATGTTTGTGTGCCTCTGGAAGTGATGTCACTATTGTGTGTTGTTATAATGTACTTGTATATTGGAGTCATGTTAGCCCTTGTGTCGTTCTTCTATCTTCTTGACTATCTTTTGGTGGGACCTTATTTTTATCTCCTAGCATGGCGGGTGGACCTTAGGGTTCCACATGGTTGGGTGGATTGTTCTTATTCATCCATTAGGTTTCTTTGTTGTTGTTCCTGTGTGAGACGACTACTCTTGGTGCTATGGACTCCTGCACTTGACCCTGCTCGAGTGGATTATATTTCATGTCCTTGTATTGAACTGTAATCAGTGTATCATATATTATATTTCTAGTGTACTCTCCTACCTTGTATATGAGGAAACATTTTTGTACAAGTTATCATGATGCAATTGACTTGATGAACTCTCTCTTGTATTGGATAATGTAAATAATGTACCTTGCTTATGTTAGTTAATTGTAATGAACATGGATGTTGTCATACTGATGGCATGTTATGGATATTACATATTGGTTGATCATATAATGTGATGGATTAAATGAACTTTATATTAGATGAAATTTGTATAATGAGATGATTTATAATTCTTGTTAGTTTGGTTATTGGTATTCTAGTATCGGATTCATGGAACCTTAGAGGACTTAGTTGTAGATTACAATCTAGCTTATGTTTTGCATTCTTTAGTATGTTGCATTTAAAAAAAAATTGTTCCATTTTTTTTAGCATTATAGCATGTTGTCCTCTAGGGTTCTGTGGTGGGGCGTTACACTATGAATTATGACCCTCTAAAGTAGGTCACTTGGGAAGATTTTTTAGGTGCATTTCTGAGTGTGCAAAGAAAATTTTTCATCATGGGAACTTAAAATTTTACAGTCCCAACATCTTGTGTTCTTGCAATGGGGAAATATCAAATTGAACTCCTAACTCCATATAACTATACTTCATGGAGAAAATCAATATGGAATTATCTCATGGGGAAGGGTCTTATAGGCTATCTAAAAGAAACTATTTCTCAACCTGATGCTAAAGAATTGGAAAGATGGGAGATTGATCGTGAGAAAACACTTGGATGCATATGTTCATTATTCTTATTTGATTTACAATTTCATGTTGAATCATGTAAAACACCAAAAGAGGCTTGGGAGGCTTTTGAGAAATTGTATGGTAAAACTGATAATATTAGGGAATATTAGATTGATAATGATTTAATGAATCTTGATCCTAAATTTTTTGACCACATCCAAGACTACATCTCCAAGATCAAACAACTAAGAACAAAATTGAAAGATTGCAACATTTTAAAGAGGATTTATAATTGATTTTGAATGTGTTATCAAAGCTTGGTCCTAAGTATTCAAAGTTTGTTTATGGATTTTATACCCATCAACTTTTATGGGAGAATCATATGTTGACCCTTAGTTTGATGACTTTGTGTATACATCCAAAATTGGTCTGGAGAATATTAATTAAATATTGGTTATTTAATAAATCATTTTTTTTATTTCCTCTACTGTATAAATAAATTGCAAAGTTTATTTATATAGTTCACATTTCTTAATTCTTCCAACTTCAACTACTTTCTTCATGATTTAATTAAATAAACAAAGTTAACTAATTTGTTTTATTTGATTAATTCCATCTCATTAAATATGAATTTTTAATTTGAATTTTGTCACATTTCTCTATATTCTTCTAACCTCCTTCCACATCATCTTCCATCTCTCCATGTTTCACATGAAAATAATTATTCATAATTTATAAAATGGGTATTTACCCTCAACAATCTCAACAAACTCAAAGACACATGGCTTCTCCTTTCCATTTATTCTTTTCTACACTTGGAAAGTTTGTTCTATTAAAGGGGAAAACTTTCTTAATTCTCTCTAACCTCCTCCTTTCTCACCTTTGATCTGTCCATACCGAATCCTAATCGTCCATTGCTGCCAACTCACCTGATGCCTTGGTGAAATCTATAAATAGAGGCTCATTTATAGCTTTTGCATAAGAGAGCATTGCATACAATTGCTCTGTAGAAATCATCTTAGCATTTGAGAGCTTAGTTTACATTCTAGCTTAGCATTTAGAATAGTTTAGCAAGTAAATTAGAATCATGGATTCTTTGTTAGATGTGTCTTAGTTCACTTACAAAATTTAGAATCAATTTAATAGCATCTCCATTAGTTTAATTCAACATTGAATCATTTCATTAACATTCTGTATACAACAATTTATCATCCAACATATCATTTAGTTCAACATCCAGCCAAATCATCAGATAATGTATGTGTAGACATAGTTTCTACATTCTAGTTTAATGGCTACTCATTTCTTAAGTGTCATCCTAGTAATTTAGTGCATTTAATTAAGATTTGAGAGCACTATTACAGGATCCTTAGGAATAGAGGAAGATGGAATGTATTTAAGGAATCATTTTATCAAATTGTATTGTTCAAATTTAGATTTCCTTAATGTAATACATTGCATCTGTTGTGTGTTATTGATTATTCTGATTCACATATTTTCTCACACAAACTTTGTAAATATACTAACCTAAGAGGAAGTAAATTTAATTAATATGGGTCTAATAAAGTCTTCCAAGTCCCAAGCATTGTTGGCTAGTGAGTCAAAGGTATTGAAAGAATCAAAGAATCCTAAAGAGAAGCAAAAGAAGAAAAAGAACAAGCCACATAAGGAATCAAAATTCTGTTCCTCAAATGGGGTACCATCTAAGAAGGAGAGGCCTACTTTTGCATATTGCAAGAAATTAGGGCATGATGAGCATCAATGTTATTCAAAAAAAATTAATGAGTTGAAGCATCTTCTTAAGAAGGCTCAAATCGATTCTTCTTCTTCATTAAAGGGTTCATCTTCTTCTTCTACATAAAAGTTTAATAAACTCAAGGGGGGTGCATTTTTTACACTTGTAGATTCTAAGAAAGAGAGGTGGTTACTTGATTCAGGAGCCTCACATCACATGGATTCATCAAAGATTATGTTTTCTTCATTTGAGACTCATTCATCACCACCAATCTTGATGTCTAATAGTACATATGTGTATGTTTGTGGGAAGGGATCCATTAACATGGATGATAGAGAATTTAATGTTATTTGTGTGCATTTATTGTCAACTAATATCCTTTCTATCTATCAGATCATACATGGTAGAGAAGGTAGGAGTGTTGAGTTCACACTTTATTTTGTCATAATCTGGAATTTGCATAGTGGAGATATAGTTGTATTTGGGGAGGTTGATCACCAATCTCATATCTACGCCTTCTCACATTTTTCTCATAATGATTTGAAAAATGTTCACATTGAGGCATCTTGTGTGGATGCTTTTGAGGAGATTCGGTATGGTCATTTGAATCTTGGTAAACTTTCATCTTTTGAGGATCAAGTGGCATCTATTGATATTTATCTCATTCATCTACTATTGTACCTGATGATGCTTGTGAAACCATAGATTTTGATCCTTTTGATTTAGTACAATAGAACATACATCATCTTCTAGAGATGGATACATGGGATGAGTACTTGACAGATATTGTTGGTTTATTTTGAGCCCCACATTTCAAATATGGGAGAAATCATTGATTGTATTCATCTTCTCTTTGATGGAGATGATCCTTCTTTAGTTTTTGTGAGGGAAAACTTTGACTGTCTTGTTCATTCTCTGCATGATCATCCTTTTTAGTTTGAAATAAGTGTGAGTACTTTTGGATAACATTTGGAGGAGGCTTCTGTTTCTTTAGAGGAGGTATCCTTGTCTTTGGATTGTATTCTAAAATAATTTATAGGAGATTCTAGATTATCTTCTTTGGTAGTGTGGCCTAGAATGCCTATCTAGAGTGTGACACCCTTCAACATCGATAGGAAGACACTTGAGCACTCTTTAGAGACATCATCCATCATATTTCTTCCTGGGTCTTCCTTTTAGGAATGAGAAGACAACTTTCATACCATCTTGGTCTTGTTTCTTCCCAAGGGGAGGAACGTTGTTCGACGGTCATGGATCATCTTCAACATTCATTTTTGAAAACCTACCATCTTTACAGGAGACTCTACATTGAGGGGGAATTCATGGTCTCTCTTCTTCTCTCTTATAGGGGGTAATTTTTCCTTGAATGGGGTTTTGTCTTTCTCATGCATCATTGAGATCATTTTGTTTTCCTATCTCTTTTGGGGAGGAGTTTTATCCCATTGGGTTTTCTCCTTTTCTTAGTTTGTGAGATTGCATTTGCATTTGTCTAGGGTGATAGATACCCCAAAATTATTGACATTTTGAGGCCCTTTTGTGCTTGGTAGTAACATGTAACATGTCTTCCTTTGATAGGGTTTAAGGTTTTATGAAAGTAACCTTGTTTCCAAGTGATCCATGTATAACCCTTGGGCGTTTTAATTTTGTGTTGACTTTTTTTCCTGGTTGCTAGTGATGTAAGTTGTCTTTTGATCCATCATTATGCATTTCTTATTGGCCCCTATTGCTTAGGTTATTCGGTCACTACTAGCTGCAAAGCTTTTAAAATTCTTCCAAGGTCAGGTTTTAATATTTTCCTCATATGTGACTTAAGCTTAAGTCATTGATCACCAAGGGTAAATCCTCATTGGCCTAGTCAAGGTCCTCTTTTATGAATAGCTACATGTGCAGGTTTTAAGATCACATGATCATGGGAATTAATCTAGGCCATTCCCCGCTAGCTCGTGTGTCCCAAGTGACGAAAATTTAATTGTTGCAAGATCAACAAAATGTTGACACATGTTTGATTGGGTATGTGGGCCCAGTTGTTGCATTCCATTCCAACACTCAAGGTTTTAATATCAATGGTGATAGTTGAAATATGAAAGATGATCACCACCATTCCCTGCTATCTCACAAAGGTAAGATACAGGTTCATTTAAAGCAGCAAGACCTGCAAGAATCTACCATGTAAACTCTACGATTATTGGTGGGTGGAGCCCACAAGTATGTGAAGAAGGTCTAGTCAGCATTCTTCTAGTGACCATTTGTCCAAGCTAGAGCAATGATGTAAATTCAAATGTCATTGACTCAATCTGAGTCATTCGTGAAGGCCATCTCAGCTAAAGATCGACAATGCACATTCAAAGCTGTGAAGTATGCCTGTTGCTATTGTTTCACTTCACCAGTAGGAAGTAATGACAGAGGTGACCTATAATCTTATTCAATTTCCTTCAAAATTCATGTATACAGTCAATTCTTGCTAATTTGGGATTCAAAGGCATGTTTGGAGTGATACGAAGAATTGAAAGAAATAATTTGCATAAGTCATCTTGATTGGCATTAGAGTTTATCACAATTGAAAGCTATAAGTACTACAAATGCAATTTTATGCTTTTTTCATTTTTTTGAATTAGGGCTCACTTTCAATTTTCTTTTAGACGAGTGTGTTTTATTCCCTTGCTTTTATTTCTTTGAATTAGGGTTAATTCTATCTTTTAAAGGGTCGTAACACTATAAAATCATCTAGAATTAGCATTCATTTTGAGTCATAGGCTGTAATTAGGAGGTTGATAGTTGAAAGTCTTCCCATTAGAATCCTGATATACATAAAACCCATGGCTCCCAAAGTACAGATTGTCACCTCTTCGACCCAGTCCAAACCATTCTCCCGGGATGTAATTGACTTGCTACCCCAATCTACAAAGAGGAAACCAGAAGGAAAGGTCTTGTTTCATGTCCCTATTGTGAAAGAGGGAGTGATGGATAAAGCTTGCTTCATAAAGGATGCCGAAGTACCCTACATTGGATGGTAGTTGTTTCAACATTGGTTTTGGAATAGGAACCTTGGAGCTCTTCTCAGTCTTCTTTGGAGGTTGGATATGGGAAATTTGATTGCTACCAATGTATACATGGATGTTGATCTTTTGAAGGATATCACCTCGAGGTATGACCCAGTTTCCAGAGTGGTCACAAAATTTGATGGAGTAGATATGGTAAGAATAACTAGGAAGGAAATTGAAGAAATCTTTGACTTAAATGAGTGCAGTCTAGATATGGTCCCTTTGGATATGAAGGATATTAAAAAAGAGCACAACAATACCAAGGTGTTCATTAGAACAAAGATGTTACCTCTGCATACTGTTGTCACTGGTACTGGGAAACATAAGAGGCAGAACAAGATTTGTGAGAAAGAGCTCGAACCTTTTCTAATGAGCTATTTTGCTAGTTATTTCAGAAATATTGTGTATTCTCTATGCCAAATCATTGGTTATACCCAACTTGACACTTTGCAGAAAGAATAAAGTTACTTGGCCACACATTTGCAACACCCACCGTATAACATTGTCTATGATTATGGTACTTATTTGGTAGAACACATCCACAAGGGCTTGGTGGAGTTGAAGGAAGGAAAACAATGGGTAAAATTCTAGTGGTATTCACTATTGATGCACATGTTTTTGCAGAGAGGACAAAAGGTTTTTGAGAAGGATATCACTTTGAAAAGGAAAGAGGAAGGTGTTGACCAACCTATTCAGTGTTGGACCTGAATCCTAGACAAAGATGACAAGAAATACAATTTTTTATTGTTTCAAAATGCTTTTGTATCCAAAATAAGGAGGTCCTTGATATATGAACCACCAAGAATTCCCAGAGAAATTCATGAGTTCTTGAGACCCCTGGAGATGAGGAAAAATTTGAACCAGAGTCATAATTGTGGAGAATTGATTTTATATCCTAACAAGACAATTTTCAAAGTGTATGGTAATGGTTTAGACCCATATTTCTTGCCAAGAGATGTGCCTTTGAGGATAGGATTCCTTGAAATCATGAGGCAACTAGGAGCTTCACATATGGTGCATTTACCTGAATCAACAAGGAAAGAGTATTTCTTTCTAGAATGGACAACATTTGTTGATTATGTTATGGTGAAAGGGTCATGGAAAAACATAGTACATTTGCTGGCACCTTATAAGTTGATAACTATGCGCCTGAGGAATCATGATCTTGAGGGCTTCATCACTAAACTGAAAGCATATAAGAAAATGGGTAATTTTGTGCATGTTTTTTATTATCTCGAGGATGTCATAAGGAATGTTTTAGCTTTGAAGAGCAAGATGAAAGGAAAGCTAAATATCTTACTTATAGGAAGATAGTAGAAGCAAAATGGAAGAAAAATCCCCAATATGATCCTTTGCCAAACATACCTTATTAATTTAGAAAATCCATGCATGTTGTGGATAACATTGAAAGTGTAGTTGGTATGTTAAGGGAACGTAGAGAAGTCACAGATAAAGGAAAGGCAAGGGTGGTTGAAGAAGATGTTGAAGTAATATTGGAAGAAAGGCCTACATATCAGCCATCCAAGCAATTGAGAATTTACTCTAGGAGAAAGAAAACAACAGATGAAGAATGGAGCTTGCCAACCCCTGTCACTTTTGAAGGGCCAAAGGTAGCTTCTCCTGAGAGCACATTTCCACCACCTCCTACACAGGCTCCTTTTCCTATAATTGATCTTGACTCACCCCTTGAAAGTCTTGTTCCTCCTAAACAACCACCTCTCAAGAAGCAAAGAATCAAGGTAAGAGGAGTGGTTGAATACTCTTATACAAATGAGGATGACATCTATATTACTCTTGAAGATATGCAACTAGGAATTCCTCCTCTAGAACGGGCAATTTCCTCAAGTTCAAGATAGAGTAGTCTCAGATTGGGAAAGCTTGAATTAGTGGTTTGAATACTGTAGATGACTTGAGAGTATAATCTTGTAAGGAGTTTATGGAAGATAACTCCTTCATTGAAACATTTACATTTAAAGATTTCTGGTGGAGATCTAAAGCTGTAGAATATGTAGAGAAAGTGGCCACTAAAAGGATTTTGGATCCAAAATTTCCTGAAAGTGTCATTTAGGAAAATGTGAGAAGTATTATGAAGAATTAGTTTTAGAACATTAATTCCTAGGAGGGAAAAGAGCTTGTAAAGAAGTGTGGTGTGCTACTACTACCAAAATGGAACATTGTTGATGCTATTGTCTTAGATGCCAAAAGTGTTGAGATTATGGATGCACAGGGTCCCTGAAGCTGTAGTCTTCAATGGAGGACATTTTCAAGGAAAGATAATCAACCACACAGAAAGTGTTGCAACTAGGCATGCCCAATAGAGATTCTATTGATCTACTCTATGAGATTGGATGATTACAAATGTACAAAATGCCTGATTATATAGGAAAAAGAGAAAACCTAAGATGCATGAGATGTTGCCATGTGTCATGATCTAACAACATGTGACAACATGTGAAACCTATCTAGGAAATTATTAAATGTTGAGATAAGTTCTAGAAGTACAACTCATCTTTTAGAAGAAATATTATCTCCTACAAACAAGGAAGGGGACAATACCCCATTATTCAATGATTTATTAAAATGCAACCTAGGACTAAATGATATATGACCTAAGTTAACTTATGTTAGTTTAATAATTAATTTAATTACACTAACACCCTCCCATAAGTTCAACTTAGGGAGGAAAATACAATGATTATGCAGAGATGATCGATGATGGGTCTCAGCTATGAGGCCATGTTAGGTACCATGTACATGAAGATGCAAAAAATATCCCACAATTGGAGAAAAGGGGAAAACCTAGTGGGAACAAAACCCCTCTCCAAAAAGGAGATGAAAAAGAAAAAATCTGAGATAGGATGGGAAGGATGGAGGACTCCCAAATACCCCCAAGTACACCATCTATCACATGGATACAATACAATAGATCTTCCATAGGAGGGAAAGAAAGAGACTATATAGACCCCCCAGAAGATGTGAACACCTACAAAAATAGTAAGTGTTTGAAGATAGAACATGATCTAATGTCGAAAAACAACTTATCTCCCTTTCAGAAGAAACAAAAACAAGTGCAATTTTAGAGATGCTTCCCATTCCGGATAAGAATTGAAGGAAGGAAGGATGAATGTGGATGCCAATGATGTCTTTGAACTCTGCTCAGGTGTCTCCTTTGTTGAAGATGAAGATGCCACAATCAATGAAGAGGGTGAAAAACCAAGATGATGTGGAAATTGATGTTGAACAATATCCAAAGATGGTGATGGAATGGATATGATGGAGACTTGATTGCCCCCCCTAAATGAAGTGTCCTCAAAACCACTGAAAGAAGTCTGAAGCAAATCCAATGGTAGATGTTAAAGAAACCTCAAATCCTGAATGGAATGATAGGGAAGAAGTCTCATACATGAAATCTCTGAAGAGAAAAAAAGTGTCTCCAAGATAGTCTCAGGATCCCCAAGCATGGTTGAGACAAAAGGATGAGGAGACTCAAGAAAACTCTCAAAAGTAGGATCTGAATAGAGGAGTGATATCCCCTCAAGAATTTCCTCCAAACCTGTAGAAGTAGCCAAGTCAGTGATACCTGAAATAAAGCCATCCCTTGATGTCAAGTCTGGAAAATTGAATGTGTCCTGATGGATGATGATGATGGTGGAATCCTCAATCAATGAATCTGGACAAGGAATCACTGAATGTGAAGGGATACCAACTATCTCTGATGGAGAAGAAGCACCGGAAGAAACCTTGTTGACCTCTTCGGAAGATTCAAGGCAATCAACCTCCTGCACAACAATATCATCATGGGGTACTTGGTCTGAGGAATGACATTCTAAATCTTGACCATCAGGGAATGGTGGAGTGTCTTGATCTCCATATATCTCCCAAAGCTTATTCCAAAGGATATGAGGACAATCACAATGATCAATAGAACTCAAAACATCACAATCAGTTTCAATTCCAATGATCTCCAAAATAGTATATCTATTGCAAGTCCAAGCAAATTCATGAATACCTTCACTCAGATGAGGAACTATACCATACAAATGTGGCAAAAAATCAAGTGATTGGAGATGGTGTGTGATCCTATCTCGCCATTATGAATAGTTTCCCTTGTGCAACATAACTAGAGAAGGAGAATATGCAAGCCCCATAATGAAATTTCTCCAAATAATACAAAGACAAATGACCTTCAACAACAAATAAAGACTTCCAAGGATGATGTGCAATTAAAGTGATGCTACCTGGATCAAAAAATATTTTCCCAAGCTTCAGGATGTCCAGGTTATCGAACAAATGCACCAAACTGAAAAAATCAATGCAAGAGTACCTGAAGCTGAAACTGATCAAGGGGTATGGACAAATGAAAAAAGCTTTGAAAAATATTTTTGATGTCACTGGAATAACTAAAATCCAATGAACAGTTGCAAAGATAAGAGCCTTTATGTCCAAATTAGGATTTTGACTTTAGTTGACTATAGGATTCTCTATGAGAAAAATTTCATAGAACTGATGTCACCACTGGAAAGTGCTCAAAATTCCCTTTTTGAGGGTATCTCGTTTGCTGATTTTTTATACCCTGGTGAAAAGTTATGATAAAATGAAAAAAAATGCCTAGATTAGGCACTTTGTAGGCTAAACAGGGGCAAAACTCAAGCCCCCCGGGTGCTAGCAACTGGTCACTAATATGACCATGGTGGAAAAAGAGGCAAGAAAAAGTGCACGCCACCAAGTATAGCAGATCCCTTGGTCTTCGATGGGACCAAGTGCTTCGGTGGCAAGGCTAATGGAAATCACCAGCATTAGTGACAAACAAACAGTGGGGGCGGTGTATGAGTCGATGGGTGAAGAGTCAACGCCAGTGACGGATGCACAATGGCTGGCGAGCAAACCAATCAGTGGGAGTAGACTCAAATGGGATCAGTCAGGAATGGTCGACCAACGACGGGGTGTAGAGCGGCTGGCAAATGAATGGCACAAGCAGTGGTGACCGGAATAAATAATGACAATGGGAGTGGGGCCCAATGACGAGAACAAATAGAGTTGATGGGACAAGTGCCGAAAAATAGGTACCACCCTACAAACCAAATAAATGTAGCCGATGAATAGTGGGGACCGAAAAACAAGTACCCCCCATCCTTTTTTTTACAGAACTATTAAAGCCGGTGAAGATATTTTGATTTTGATTTTTAATATTGCTTCTATAGCAATTAAAAATCAAAACTTTTTTTAAGAGATTATGCTAATCATTGAAAAATATATTATGCATAAATAAATAAATATGTTGATGGAAATAAAATTTCAACCCCCTTATCAATGCCGACTATACATTAAAATACCAGGTCGAACAAATATTTTTTCTGCAACTATACAAAAACCCCAAAATATTTTTTTTCCAAAACAAAAGAGATACAAGCCTAATTTTTTTTTTTTAAAAAGTGCTTGTGATTAGAAAGAAAAAATCCTCAGAGGACAACTAATGGGATTGATTTTTTTACTACATTTTTTTATGGATCGTACCAATTGATTTTGCAAACCCAAATACCTCTGATGGCTCCCTCATTGATGTATTCGATTTTGATGATTGGACAAGAAATCCTTGGGTTTTGAGGCCTTCTGAAGACAATGGTGAGCTCGGATCTAACTCTATCTACTTCAGAAATCAGCTTGGTCCTCGGGTGGAGTCAAGTAGCCTGTAATGGAAACCTTCAAGCCTGCAAAGAATCTCACACACCAACTTTCTTGATCAAGGGTTGATGTTTCACTAGACAAGCTCTGCTACCATGTTGAGATTATGGATGCATAGGTTCCCTGAAGTTGTAGTCTTCAATGGAGGACCTTTTCCAAGAAAGATAATCAACTACACAGAAAGTGTTGCAACTAGGCATGCATAATAGAGATTCTATTGATCAACTCTATGAGATTGGATGATTACAAATGTACACAATGCCTGATTATATAGGAAAAAGAGAAAACCTAAGATGCATGAGATGTTTCCATGTGTCATGATCTAACAAATTGTGACAACATGTGAACCCTATCTAGGAAATTATTAAATGTTGAGAAAAGTTCTAGAAGGACAACTCATCTTCTAGAATGAATCTTATCTCCTACAAACAAGGAAGGGGACATTACCCCATTATTAAATGATATATGACCTAAGTAAACTTATGCTAGTGTAATAATTAATTTAATTACACTAACAATAAGGAGGGTTGAAAGGCCTCTAGTGCAAATAGAAGAAGAACTAGAAATGGCACTTCAGGGTTCATCATTTAGTGAGGATTGGGATGCATTGGAAATATGGTCACTATCTATGGGGTCCAAGAAACCATTCCTTTTAGAGCCATCTAATTTCAGTGGACAATTGCTTGTGAAGAGAGTTGCTGATACCCCAACTTTGGAGGCAACAGACATGGCCGTCAATGTTGCTAGGTTCACTAAAGCAACTGTGGAAAGTCTCACCCTAGAGAGGGATGACCTCAGGAATAAATACCGAGAGCTTCTTGGTGAGTATGATAATAGTCAACAAAAGGTGGCTATGTTAGAAATTGAATTAGCATTTTATAAGCAAAGAGGAGAAATGAAAAGAGAACAGGGTCAACTCAACTCAAGCCACCCACTTCCAGTGTCTCCAATTGTATCTTCCCAACATTTACCTCATGGTTAGGTCTTAGCAATGGTGGCATATGATTTGGGACAGGGATCCCTCTTAGTAGAGGAATCCAGTAAATCAGGTCCTAGCTCATCTGATGAGCAAACAAGGG